>OX387251.1:5383883-5396383 GCA_947562095.1 Branchellion lobata | reverse complement strand
ACAAATAACATGGAAATAACCAACGAGTAACATGGAAATAACTCACAATTAACGCAAAAGTAATCCCTGAATAACGTAGAAGTAACGAAAAGCTACAGACTCCAAGCAGGAGTTGTGTTGGAGTTGTGGAACAAGACTCGAGGGTCATTGTCGAGCTGAATTGCTTTTAAGGGCCACAAATAAGAATACAACTGTTATTAATAGTGCATCAGAATAAAACTGTTTTAAATTATGAAAAAATAATGTTTATTTTTTAAAATTATAATAATTAAAATCAAAATATCAATAATTTTCCAATAATTAGTTTTATGTCACATATTCATTTTTTATTGCAAAAGTTTTCAATGGTTGTCAACTCAGATTGTCTTTTGAAAGAAAAGCTTCAATTCGGAGTGTCGTATAAGCGCAGTAGTGTCAGTTGGGAACTCCGTATAATTCTTACATTTCCATTTGGTCTTCCAACTCCCAAGTGGTCTCCCAACTCCCAAGTGGTCTCCCAGCTTCCACGTTGTCTCCCAGCTTCCACGTTGTCTCCCAGCTTCCACGTTGTCTCCCAACTTCCACGTGGTTCTCCCTATACCTCTCAAGTTTTACCTAGCTCTCCGAAGAATGCCTCGAAGGCATGCTACCTGAGGAGCTCTTGGAACTCCCGCCATCACCACTCGTCAAATATGATATCGATAAAAATTTGATTCTTTTATTGGCATTCTTAATTTTATGATATTCATCTCAATAATATTTTCAAAGATTAACATTTCTTGAGAAAACTTTATTCAATAAAATAGAACAAAGATCTGAAATTGAATAAAACTTAAAGGAAAAATAACTTGGAAATGGTTGTAACTTCTTTAAACGGTTCACTGGTGGCTTGTTGCTGGTTTGCTTGCACTCATGTGCAAGTTTCCTCCACCGACGTTCCTCCCACCAGAAGCGATTTCTTGTGAAGGAGAAGGATGTGCATCAATTGCAAGCAATTTGTGTGTTCATACTTTGAAATTTTCTTTTTATTTTTTCATTTGTTTGAATTCTTCGAATGTTTCAAATAGGTTTAAGATTAACAACGTTTCGAAGGGTTATTTTATACACCTTAAAACAACCTCGAAGCGTAAACACATACTGCATTGGAAATATCATTTCTCTAAACCGTCAAATTCTATTTAAAATCCATTAGAGCTTGTTGTAAAACGATTGATTTCAACTTTGTCTATCACTTTCCTCTGGAACATATCTGATGAGTAATTCATAATTTGAAGCTCTTTTGAAAAACCTACATCTTTTCTTAGTATGTTTTTTAATGTACTTCACTTCTATCACTGAAAAATATGAGATAAATTTTAATAAGACGTTTCTTACTGAAATTTAATTTTGAAAACGAAGTTATGAAAAACACATTTGTAGAGCCTGGGAGAGCCTGTGAAGCAGAAAACTTATGTCAGAACGGAGGAATTTGCCAGTCGCTGTGGAGTGACTACGTGTGTGACTGCAGTCTCACGGCCCACACAGGCAGACTGTGTCAAGAAGGTGGGTGTATGTGTTCAGTTTGGGATGTGATGGATGAGTTGGAATGTGATGTGTAAAAAGGTTGTTGGTGGGTTTGTCATTAGTGCGGTGGATGTGTTTTAGATTTGAGTTGTGGGTGTGATGGAGGAGTTGTGGGTGTGATGGAGGAGTTGTGGGTGTGATGGGAGAGTTGTGGGTGTGATGGGAGAGTTGTGGGTGTGATGGAGGAGTTGTGGGTGTGATGGGAGAGTTGTGGGTGTGATGGGGGAGATGTGGGTGTGATGGGGGAGTTGTGGGTGTGATGGGAGAGTTGTGGGTGTGATGGGGGAGTTGTGGGTGTGATGGGGGAGTTGTGGGTGTGATGGGGGAGTTGTGGGTGTGATGGGGGAGTTGTGGGTGTGATGGGGGAGTTGTGGGTGTGATGGGGGAGTTGTGGGTGTGATGGGGGAGTTGTGGGTGTGATGGAAAAGTTGTGGGTGTGATAGGGGAGTTGTGAGTGTGATGGGGGAGTTGTGGGTGTTATGGAGGAGTTGTGGGTGTGATGGGGGAGTTGTGGGTGTGATGGAAAAGTTGTGGGTGTGATGGGAGAGTTGTGGGTGTGATGGGGGAGTTGTGGGTGTGATGGGAGAGTTGTGGGTGTGATGGGGGAGTTGTGGGTGTGATGGAAGCGTTGTGGGTGTGATGGGAGAGTTGTGGGTGTTATGGAGGAGTTGTGGGTGTGATGGGGGAGTTGTGGGTGTGATGGGGGAGTTGTGGGTGTGATGGGGGAGTTGTGGGTGTGATGGAGGAGTTGTGGGTGTGATGATAAAGTTGTGGGTGTGATGGGGGAGTTGTGGGTGTGATGGGGGAGTTGTGGGTGTGATGGAAGCGTTGTGGGTGTGATGGGAGAGTTGTGGGTGTTATGGAGGAGTTGTGGGTGTGATGGGGGAGTTGTGGGTGTAATGGGGGAGTTGTGGGTGTGATGGGGGAGTTGTGGGTGTGATGGAGGAGTTGTGGGTGTGATGATAAAGTTGTGGGTGTGATGGGGGAGTTGTGGGTGTGATGAGAGAGTTGTGGGTGTGATGGGGGAGTTGTGGGTGTGATGGAAAAGTTGTGGGTGTGATGGGAGAGTTGCGGGTGTGATGGGGGAGTTGTGGGTGTGATGGGGGAGTTGTGGGTGTGATGGAGGAGTTGTGGGTGTGATGATAAAGTTGTGGGTGTGATGGGGGAGTTGTGGGTGTGATGAGAGAGTTGTGGGTGTGATGGGAGAGTTGTGGGTGTGATGAGGGAGTTGTGGGTGTGATGGGGGAGTTGTGGGTGTGATGGGGGAGTTGTGGGTGTGATGGGGGAGTTGTGGGTGTGATGGGGGAGTTGTGGATGTGATGGGAGAGTTGTGGTTGTGATGGGAGAGTTGTGGGTGTAATGGGGGAGTTGTGGGTGTGATGGGGGAGTTGTGGGTGTGATGGGAGAGTTGTGGGTGTTATGAAGGAGTTGTGGGTGTGATGGGGGAGTTGTGGGTGTGATGGGGGAGTTGTGGGTGTGATGGGGGAGTTGTGGGTGTGATGGGGGAGTTGTGGGTGTGATGGGGGAGTTGTGGGTGTGATGGGGGAGTTGTGGGTGTGATGGAGGAGATGTGGGTGTGATGGGAGAGTTGTGTGTAATTTTGGAGTTTGGGAAGCTATTCATCTTCTGATACACCATGAACTTTGTGGAATTTATTTGGGAAATAATTCAAAGTTTATTGAAAACGTAACTTAAAACTAAGTTTTAAAATTTCGTTCAACTTTTGTTATATATTAGAAAAAAAATTAGAAAAACATTAAAAAATTTTTGAGAATATTTAAAAAATTGATTTACTTATCTGAAGGAAAAAGACTCAAGAAGATTGAACTCATATCTTGTAATCGAATGTTGATTTGAACATGAATAGAACGTTGAAGTTTTTATATATTTTTGAGACGGTTGAAAATGTTACTCGATCAGCTCTACTAATATGGAACATGAGTTTGTAATCGCGCGAAAAATGGTAATTACGAAACAATGATTATTTTAGTTGAAATATGGGAATCATTGAACGAGGGCGAAAAAAATTTTATTTTGCTGGAAACAAATTTGGTGTGTGTTTTCAAACATCAATTTTCAAGGCTGTTAATCGCATTTTCATTAATCTTTCCGGCCATTCTTTGTCCAATTCATCACTTCGAAATGAAATTCTTCGAAAATCAATTAAAATGTTTTTGGAGCAATCTGGAGCGCTTCTTAGTTTCCACCTTCCAATCACTTTCTCCAAAATTTTATCAAAGAGTATTTTCTACAAAATGCCTGTTTCATTTCCCACTCCACTGCATCTATACTACCCGCTGTCAAGACCCGTCCATATTATACTGTGCAAACACACACACACACACACACACACACACACACACACACACACACACACACACACACACACACACACACACACACACACACACACACACACACACACACACACACACACACACACACACACACACACACACACACACACACACACACACACACACACACACACACACACATACACACACACACACACACACACACACACACACACACACAAACACACACACACACACACACACACACACACACACACACACACACACACACACACACACACACACACACATACACACACACACACACACACACACACACACACACACAAACACACACACACAAAAAACATGAACATAGACAAATCTAAAGCAAACAGGGCACACACATTTGGACGACAAGCCTTTCAGAGGGAATCTTATAAAGTCACACGAGGTTTAAAATGAATTGGACGCCACAAACATTTTACTCCTATTTCTTTCCAAGAAACTCTGATGAATATTCAAATCAATCACTTTTAAAAGATTTTATCATGAGAGTAATTACATAGATTATGATTATAAAAAAGAAAATCATAGTTTTCCATCCCTTCACAACCCCCACAACCTCCAATGATCACTCATTACTACCCACGAACATTACTGACCGCCCGAAATCATCTACAACTACCCGCAAACACACCGACCACCAACAATCACCCAAAACCACTAACGACCACTTACAGCCGCCCACCATCACCAACGACCATCCACATCCTTCATAATTGAATAGACTTTTTTAGTTGTTTGCTTTGGCCCTTCACGAGTAATATTCACCTTCGTTATTGATGTTATATCCACTCACCCACAAGCACTCCCACTCACCCACAAGCACTCCTACTCACTAACACCCATTCCCACTCGCAACCTTTTCAAACGCAAGGACAGTAGCAATAGGTCATGCGCAAAAGAGTATATAACTTGAGAGTAATTGACGTAGAAATGTTGTTTTTGATTGGTTTCAAAGAGACAAAGAGGTTAAAAGGTGGATGAATAAACTAATGAATAGGGAAAACCAGATGAATGGAAGAGATATAGATAAAAAAAAAGAAAGAAAGTGATACATTTGAATAAAAAGCGGATAGAATGTAAGTGGACGAAACAAAAGAAAGAGAAACTGATGGAGAAACTGAAGGAATTTCTGAAAAAGGGTTTGACGAAAAAATATGTTATAAGGAGGTGGTTCGAGTGAGTAAATGTGGGTAAGGTGGTGGATGAAGAGGAAGAAAGGTGGAAGATGGGATGGTGGATAGGATAGAGGATGAGGTGGAATATGGGCTTAAAAAATGGGTGGATGGGATGCTGACAAGGACAGTGGGTGGCTGGATTAGGAAAACATTTTTTAGATTCTATCAGCGTAGGCTCTAGCGCACTTTATCTCAAACGCCTATAAATCTGCTGGTATGGCGGTCATGTTTCAAGGTGGCCTTCAAAAGGTCTCACTGACCATTATTGCAATTCTCTTCCTTATTTCTGTCTTGAGAAGTTTCTATTGTGGAAGTTTCCCAGTTCGGAATATTTTATTGTGGTCGTATTTATTGAGCATATCTTCATAGTGTTTCTTGAAAATTAGAATGACCACTTTATGGCGCCAGGAGGCGATAAACTTCGTTTGTGGAAAAGTTTGCAGTCTTTTTGCAATAATTTCAGGTGCCTTCAAACCCACTAGCGGTTTGTTGTTGTTTTATTTCAAGCTCTAGGGAATTTTTTCCAGATGCGCTGTAGTTGGTTGTAGAAGGTGCACTGGTTTGTCGATTTCATGGCAGTAGCGGAGTGCTGCGAAGGCTGGGCATTTAAAAATAATGTCGCAAACATCGGACTCTGTTTTTCCTGTCAGATGCAACTCTCGGCGCAGACTTGGGTGGTGTCTGCTTATGAACCTGGCTAGATCGGTCAGTTCTGCTTTAGTTAGGTTCATCCAGGTGGTTATAAGCTGCAGAAATAGGTGGTGGCTATTCGAGAGAAATCTGCCTTTTTGATGGATTATCGTTTTTTTGGTATCTGAATCTATGCATCTGGTTTCATAATCTATGCATAGGTCGAAAATTTTTGGTAACGCGGATCCCGCTTATCTTCTGCAACCACCAGCTCTTTCCCCCAAAGGTAGCAATCAAAGACTCAGCCAATATGCTTCTTGTTTTTAAATTTATTTTGGCCACGAACTGTTGAAGAGCGACCAGGGCTGGGTTGGTATGGTGAGAGTTGTTTGTGGCTTCGACCAGTGATTTACACTCACAGACGATAACCATGGCGTATCAGCTATTTTCGTTTTTAGCCACTATGAAGAAGCTTCTAATTCTGCTTTTTTTGCCTAATAAGCACTTCTGCGTACCAACGGTGGAGAACTCCTTGGTTTCTGGCTAGAAGCACGCCAGCCTCACTGTCTGTCGTGGAACCTTATTTGGAAGTTACTGAAACCCATTTCACACATAGTTGGTCGACTTTTTCACTCGCGCAATCTGAAACATCGGTCGTCTGTCTGGCATGTGATGAGGTCTTGTATCTCGATTTGAGTAGCGTGAAGTGTGTCTTTCCTAAGGTGAATTCTCCAGTAGTTGATTTTAATTGATCTTTGATAACTCTGGCTGCATTCAAATAGAAGTTTTTGAAGTTCTGTAGGGTAGATTTCAACAACAGGAGGCCAAGGTCTGCAAGATACCTTCAGCTGAAGATTATTGAACGGTGGTGTAGATCTACTGGTTGCCATATCGTGCCTCGAGACCACAAAGAATAGTCGTTCTTTTGTCCATAACCTGGCATACCTTCTGAACATGCAATTTGAATCTGAGTTGTCAGTCTTGTCTGAACGCTGAAGAAGGAAGAGAGAGAGGCAAACCTCTTTTTGTAATATGCTGCTGCCATGACGCATAAACTGAGAAATAGACCTCAAAACTGTTGATAATAAGTGTAAGGCGAGCCTCATAGTTTCACTTCACTTTTTTCAACTTAATTTTGTAGCTTCTTTGTAACTTCTATTCTGTCCCTTCCACTGCATGCCATCACCAGGCCATTGACGAAGGTTGAGTCTTCAAATTGCATCAGAAGGTCAGTGATATGGAGAATAAAAAGAACAATAGTTACTTTTGTGAAAAAAAATTTCAAAATTGGAATTTTTTTCAAACATTTTTTAGAGCAGCCAGTTCAGTGAAAAACTTAAGGTTTCTTGGAACCTGATCCAGTTAGCTCTGTAGTGGCTCAAAAGTTCTTGTTGTGTTTGCAAAACATAATTTATATTCTAGCTCCTCTTTATAGAAACCGGAAAGTGGCCTGAGTTAAACTCGTTCAGATATGAGCGATATGAAGTGGCTGCCGCATCGGCATCTACCACGGGGACGTCTGAAGAACTGAACCTTGGACCATAAGAAACAAGTTTGTTGCACAAGAAACAAGTGGATGTCCTTGTTGAAAGAGTTTGGAGTGGTCTTCTGCCTACTGGTACAGTGTTGTTCCACTGTCATTGAAGCGTACGTCCTTATTCTGAACCTGCATACGAAACTTCGATTACTTTTTTTGCTCATTTGAGGTTACAAAAGGTCCCATGGTAAGACAGACCAAAAGTCGAATGGTGATGGGGGTGAGGTCTAATTATTTTAGGCATCTCTGTCACAAGAGACCAAGGTCCAGCTTGGCATCAGCGACCACTGGAAGGAGAAGCCGAACGGGGTGGACACGACTTAACAGATAAAAAACTAAAAAAATTGACGATTTGTGCTTACTACAGGTTGGTCGATGGGTTGATAGGCTTCAAATCTCGCTTTAGGACGACATCTCGCTGTACACCACGTGAAGATCCCTACGTCTGTCCAGTTTTTGTCTTCTCACCACTCATTTGAAGTAGTCGGGTTATATATTGATGATTATCCTTTTGACTTCTATTCATTCAGTTTTATTTAGCTTTTAACTTTTTTTCGATCTTTTTTGTCTCTTTTTATTCTATTTTTCTTTTCATTTTTATTTCTCTTCCTCTTTTTTTTTTGCTTCCGTTACGTTCATTACATCGTTTCTTCCACAATACAAAACACTACAACTACTATCATGGTAGCATTGGCCTCGTAAAGTTTCGAGGCCACAATTGCGACTTTTCTTCTCATTAATTTTTGGTTTTCATTAAACTCCCTTCAAAGCCACTGCTGTCCTGCTCCGTAGAAGTAGGCCTTCACAAATACTTGTTCGAATGCACTGCGTCAACAGGATGGAAATTAGTTGAGGCAGCTTAAGATGAGTTGGGCTGGGTGGTGTTAACTGGGAATAATCTTCCAACCAGCACACCCTTCACAACCTTTCCTCTTTTACGGTTTCATTCTTTCACATTTTTTTCTCTTCTCTTTCTTTTTTCCTTTATCACCATAGATTTTTTACTTAGTTTTTTTGTTGAATCTAATCTAATCTAATCTAATCTAATCTAATCTAATCTAATCTAATCTAATCTAATCTAATCTAATCTAATCTAATCTAATCTAATCTAATCTAATCTAATCTAATCTAATTTAATCTAATCTAATCTAATCTAATCTAATCTAATCTAATCTAATCTAATCTAATCTAATCTAATCTAATCTAATCTAATCTAATCTAATCTAATCTAATCTAATTTAATCTAATCTAATCTAATCTAATCTAATCTAATCTAATCTAATCTAATCTAATCTAATCTAATCTAATCTAATCTAATCTAATCTAATCTAATCTAATCTAATCTAATCTAATCTAATCTAATCTAATCTAATCTAATCTAATCTAATCTAATCTAATCTAATCTTATCTAATCTAATCTAATCCAATCTAATCTAATCTAATCTAATCTAATCTAATCTAATCTAATCTAATCTAATCTAATCTAATCTAATCTAATCTAATCTAATCTAATCTAATCTAATCTAATCTAATCTAATCTAATCTAATCTAATCTAATCTAATCTAATCTAATCTAATCTAATCTAATCTAATATAATCTAATCTAATCTAATCTAATCTAATCTATTCATTTGTAAAACCACTTTTGGGCATGGTTTGAAAGCGCTCCAGATCTGTTACAGGAAAAAATTACAAAAATTGAAAAAAAAAAACGAGAAAAAATTCAAATTAGCCAAACCTGTAATGTTACAAAAACTTCAAGATTAAGAGCAAAGTTTACGAACCAAGAATCAAGTTTATGAACCTTAAAAATTTAAAATTGAATCATAGCTTGTAATCAAGTCAAATAAATGTTAGAAAACGTTTCATTCTGGTAACGTGAGTATGTTGTGTGGCTTAAGAATATTCTTCATCTCTATTTTTTTGTTCAGCCGTGTCTCATAAGAAGTTAAAGAGAGGTCTGTCTAAAAGAACCATTCCAAAATATTTCGCCATGCCTTCCATCGTTTGCTTGCCTTCTAATCGTCACTTCAAAATGAAATCATTTTCAGTTCTCAATATTTCATTAGTGAGTTCACTCTCGTCGGTTAAGTTGGAAACGTATGAACTCGTGCTCGCCCTTGAACATAGTGCTAAAGGGCACGTTACAAATGTCTTGATTAAATTAGTTTGATTAGCGTATGTTGCCATAGTCACCACGGTAACTCCATTATCTTACTTCCTTTTTTGATCCATTGAAATTTCTTTTTACCTAATATACATTTTTCCTTTTGCGATTTTTATTTTTTTTCTTAATTGAAAAAAAAACAATTTTATTCACTTCCAGTTTTTTGTTTTTTTCATGAGCCGTCGTAGGAACTGTCATTAAATGATATATATATCCAAACTTTCAATTTCACCGCATTTTCGAGTTTGTATTTAATTTGTTTGTAAGCGACATTTATGCATGAATTAGGTTTTGTAGGGTCACTAAAAATGAATAAAATGCCAAAGATTGCCTTCAAACTGTGTTCAAAGTGCATTTCTTCAGAAAATTCTCAGAATTGTCAATAACACGCTCATTCGAATAATGAATTTGCTAAAAGTTAAAAAAAAAAACAAAAAATAAAAAATAAACACGATAAACAAAGAAATAAAAACGTCGAAAAAGGCAATGAATGGCTGCATTTATTGAGGGCCTCATAAAGGCAGGTCCTCGTGAATTGAAGTTTTTCGCCTCCTTCTGACGCTCCTTTCGTCAAGTATGACAAGACCCAGCCAGAAAGCATCAATCTTAATTCGAAACCTTCGATAATAAAAAAATGTCACAGCTGCACAACCTACAAATAAACATTGAAATTTATTTCAGAAAGCTCTTTATGCTTTCTAATCATTTCACATAATAGCACACAAGATTCCATAACCAACCAAATTATTACATGAATGAACATTACTAAAACTAGCATTTTATAATCCACACAACAACGTTAAACTACACCATACAACCACACTACCTTACACAACCACACAATTTTCAAACCATCGCATAATGTCACAACACACAGAAAAAAATTTCTCATGGCTCCACATAGTCATACAAAGTCATACAACTTCACACAACATCACACAATACTACAAAACACCACACAACAATACAAAACAGCACACAACATCACATAAACACCACACAACACTACACAGCAACACAACACTACAAAACGCCACACAACAATACAAAACACCACATAACACCACACAACACAACATCACACAAAATTACACCACACCCCACAACCTCTTCTCACACGCCTCACAACCTCCTCTCACACACTCCACAACCTCCCCTCACACAATCCACAACTTCCTCTCACACACTCCACAACCTCCCCTCACACACCCCACAACCTCCTCTCACACACTCCACAACCTCCTCTCACACAATCCACAACCTCTTCTCACACATTCCACAACCTTCTCTCACACACTCCACAACCTCCTCTCACACACCCCACAACCTCCTCTCACACAATCCCACAACCTCCTCTCACACAATCCCACAACCTCCTCTCACACATTCCACAACCTCCTCTCACACAATCCACAACCTCCTCTCACACAATCCACAACCTCCTCTCACACACTCCACAACCTCCTCTCACACACTCCACAACCTCCTCTCACACGCCTCACAACCTCCTCTCACACAATCCACAACCTCCTCTCACACATTCCACAACCTCCTCTCACACAATCCAACAACCTCCTCTAACACACTCCACAACCTCTTCTCACACACTCCACAACCTCTTCTCACACACCCCACAACCTCCTCTCACACACCCTACAACCTCCTCTCACACACTCCACAACCTCCTCTCACACGCCTCACAACCTCCTCTCACACAATCCACAACCTCCCCTCACACAATCCACAACCTCCTCTCACACACTCCACAACCTCCTCTCACACACTCCACAACCTCCTCTCACACACTCCACAACCTCCTCTCACACACTCCACAACCTCCCCTCACACAATCCACAACCTCCTCTCACACACTCCACAACCTCCCCTCACACAATCCACAACCTCCCCTCACACATTCCACAACCTCCTCTCACACGCCTCACAACCTCTTCTCACACACTCCACAACCTCCTCTCACACAACCCCACAACCTCCTCTCACACACTCCACAACCTCCTTTCACACAATCCACAACCTCCTCTCACACAATCCACAACCTCCTCTCACACATTCCACAACCTCCTCTCACACATTCCTCCGGCAGAGGGAACCACCTTTTCCTTCACTGGCACTGGAGGCATGTTGCTCCTCAATAAGCAGCTCTCTCTTCAACGCCACTCCACCTCCGACACGGTGGTTCTGGCTTTCAAGTTGCCTGCAGCAACACTGCAACAACTTATCTCAAGACGATTTCATCACACACAACAACGCCAACAAAAACAAAGGAAACAACAACAAAATCAACAAAAACAAAAACAACAACAACAAAAACAACGGCAGCAGCAACATCTTCGATATCCATTCCATAACGTCAAAGAAGTCCTCCTGCATCACCCTCTCCACTCCACATCCACCCTCCGCAACCATTTCAATCAATCATCTCAAAGCCATTTAGCAGCCTTATCATCGTCATCGTCTCTGTCACCATCCTCCCCATCCTTCTTCATACCATCCTCTTCATTACCATCATCCCCCTCTTCTTCTTCATCTCCTTCTTCAGCCTCATCATCATCTTCTTCTTCTTCTTCCTCCTCTTCCTCCTTCAGATCCACCCTCATCTTCCTCAACAGTTCCACCTCAAACGACTTTTTGGAATTGTCTCTGGTGGGTTTTGCCATGTCAATTCGATAAATCTAAAAATAACTCCTTTCTAATTTTGAATTATTTTTTTTTTTCAAATTTATGATTATTTTGTCTTTTATTGAAACAAAAACCCATACTTTTTTTAGATTTGTTCGAAATGTTCGAAAATGTTGATGTTTATTGTAACGGGAAATAACCATCACCTGAAATTATTTTCAAAGTCTTTGAACATTTCAAAAACATTTTCAAAATATTTGCTGAAATATTTAAATTTCACTTTTAATTTTAATATTTCAACTACCGATCAAGTTTGTAATGCCTCCTCCGTTGAGTCTTCTAATTTCTCCAAAAAAAACCCGTACAGGTCCTTAGTTATGCAGAAAGTTCGCAATAACTCGGCATTTAAACCGTTTTCGTTTGCTTGAGTTTAATTATTCACG
>OX387251.1:5376383-5381383 GCA_947562095.1 Branchellion lobata | reverse complement strand
ACAATACAATAAATACAATACAATACAATACAACACAATACAATAAATACAACACAATACAATACAAAAAATACAATAAAATACAATACAACACAATACAATAAATACAACACAATACAATACAATAAATACAATAAAATACAATACAATACAATACAATAAGTACAATACAATACAATACAATTAATACAATAAAATAAAATACAATACAATACAATACAATACAATACAATACAATACAATACAATACAATACAATGCAATACAATGCAATACAATACAATACAATACAATACAAAACAATACAATACAATACAAAACAATACAATACAATACAATACAAAACTTTACAATAGAATAGAATACAAAACAATAAAATAAAATACAATACAATACAATACAATATAATACAATACAATACAATACAAAACAATACAATACAATACAATACAAAACTTTACAATAGAATAGAATACAAAACAATAAAATACAATACAATACAATACAAAACAATACAATACAATAAATTACAAATACGATTATTATTTTAGTGGCATTAACCCCGTAGAGTTTCGAGGCCACTCAAACCGTCTTATTATTATTATTATTATCAAAAAATTAAAAATAGAATTGAATAAATAAATAAAATAATATAATTTATAAAAAAGAAATACACCATTATTATTATGTAACACATGTCGCAAAACTTATCTTGTTGAGTGTGTTTAACTTTCGTCTCCATTGAGTTTAAATTTTGGAGTGAGTTTGTAAACGATATTTCATTAGCGACGTAAGAAGGTAAAGTTGTCGTTGGTTGACGATGTCACTCCAATGTCACATATTTTAAGGGAAAAAAAGCGGACGCTTTTGTAATTTTTCAAAATCTTCGGAACAAGCAAATACATCAAAAAATCGATTAATCATTACTTGAAACTTACAACTTTAAATAGTTATTATGAATTGTTCAACAAAGTAATTCAAAAGAACGGCAGAAACAATCACGCTTAAGTGAAACAAAAGGTCTATGTGTAAATGATTGTAACTTGGTGTAATTGGTTGTAACTTGATGGGATAACTAGTAATTCGGTATATAGTTGTGAGTTGCTGTAATCAGCTTCATCTTGGTTTAACTAGTTGTAAACTGCTGTAATCAGTTGTAACCCAGTGTGAGTATTTGTAACCCAGTGTGAGTATTTGTAACCCAGTGTGAGTATTTGTAACCCAGTGTGAGTATTTGTAACCCAGTGTGAGTATTTGTAACCCAATGTGAGTATTTGTAACCCAGTGTGAGCATTTGTAACCCAGTGTGAGTATTTGTAACCCAGTGTGAGTATTTGTAACCCAGTGTGAGTATTTGTAACCCAGTGTGAGTATTTGTAACCCAGTGTGAGTATTTGTAACCCAGTGTGAGTATTTGTAACCCAGTGTGAGTATTTGTAACCCAGTGTGAGTATTTGTAACCCAGTGTGAGTATTTGTAACCCAGTGTGAGTATTTGTAACCCAGTGTGAGCATTTGTAACCCAGTGTGAGTATTTGTAACCCAGTGTGAGTATTTGTAACCCAGTGTGAGTATTTGTAACCCAGTGTGAGTATTTGTAACCCAGTGTGAGTATTTGTAACCCAGTGTGAGTATTTGTAACCCAGTGTGAGTATTTGTAACCCTGTGTGAGTATTTGTAACCCAGTGTGAGTATTTGTAACCCAGTGTGAGTATTTGTAACCCAGTGTGAGTATTTGTAACCCAGTGTGAGTATTTGTAACCCAGTGTGAGCATTTGTAACCCAGTGTGAGTATTTGTAACCCAGTGTGAGTATTTGTAACCCAGTGTGAGCATTTGTAACCCAGTGTGAGTATTTGTAACCCAGTGTGAGTATTTGTAACCCAGTGTGAGTATTTGTAACCCAGTGTGATTATATGTAATTTGGTGCACTTAGTTGTAAATTTATGTAATTATGTTCGGATGCACGTGATTTAAGTCGTTTGTGATAGAACATGCATGAGGATTGGCACAAAGACATATATAGGCAAAAAACGAGTTATGTTGTAGGTGGAAAGAGAGATGAGAGGAGTTGGAGGAACGAAGGTAGATTGATGGTTGTAGTGTTGATTCATGCAGTCTTTAAACAAGTGTCATTTCGATAATTTAGTCATTTGTCCCACCGCTTTGTAATTTCTCAACAACAAAAAACCGAATAAAAACAAATAAAAAACAACAAAATCGCCTCAAAAACAACTGCGAAAGTATGAGAAGGAACTAACCGGTTGGATGGTTGAGTGGATGGGCGGTTGACAAGATGAGTGGATGGGTGTATGAGTAGATGGATGGTTGGGTGGTTGCATGGTTGAATAGAAGGGTCGATGGATGAATGAGTGGATGAATGAATGGGTAGATGAGCGGATGAATGGATGGGTACATGAGCGGATGAATGGATGGGTACATGAGCGGATGAATGGATGGGTGAATGAGCGGATGAATGGATGGGTTAATGAGCGGATGAATGGATAGGTAGATGAGGGGATGAATGGATGGGTAGATGAGTGGATGAATGGATGGGTAGATGAGTGGATGGAGGGATGGGTGAATGAGTATTGATATGGTTGTTAGATTGTGGTTGCTTGTTGGAGTGGATGGTTGGATGATTTTGTTAAGCTGTTTTTATGGTGTGTAAGTTGATGGAAGGTGGTTGAAAGTAGTGGAGAGTGGACTGTAAACTGATGTTACTTCTTTGGGAAATTCCTTAGAGAGAAAATTTGGTGAGATAGGATTTTTATCCCAATAGAAAATTTATTTGAAAGGATGAGGTTATGACGGATGTGTGTATCAAAGAGTGGTGTTGGATCGGTTTTAAAGATAAAGTGATTGAGATAACAAGGAAGTCTTATTTATGTAGCGCTAGGCAAAAAATGCTTATGTGACACAGTCTTTACCACAGATCTCTGGTAACTTCAGCTTCCAAACTGCAACAAACAATCCTCTGCAAACCTAAGCACCACTCCTCACTGGACAATCTATTTCTTGTTAGCATGCCATTGTGCCAGTTGTTATTGTCATGTTTCATTATTGTTTTTTTTTCTCATTCTATGATGGATTTTAATTATTAATATTTTATTACGTACCTCGTCGTTCTGACGTCATTTCGTCCTGTTCGTTAAAGCGGTAGTGGTTTTGATAAATAACATGTGGTCATGATAACATGTGGTGATGATAACACGATGGTGATGATAACATGGTGGTAATGATGACATGGTGGTGATGATAACATGTGGTGATGATAACATGTGGTGATGATGACATGGTGGTGATGATGACATGGTGGTGATGATGACATGGTGGTGATGATAACATGGTGGTAATGATAACATGTGGTGATGATGACATGGTGGTGATGATGACATGGTGGTGATGATGATATGGTGGTGATGATGACATGGTGGTGATGATAACATGTGGTGATGATGACATGATGGTGATGATAACTTGTGGTGATGATAACATGTGGTGATAATAAAAATGGTGATGATGACATGGTGGTGGTGATAACATGTGGGGATGATAACATGTGGTGATGATGACATGGTGGTGATGAGAACATGTGATGATGATAAAAAGTGGTGATGATAACATGTGGTGATAATAAAAAATGGTGATGATGACATGGTGGTGGTGATAACATGTGGTGATGATAACATGTGGTGATGATGACATGGTGGTGCTGATAACATTTGGTGATTTTAACAGGGCAACGGTGATGTGGCGGAGTCAAGAGGTGATGCTCATGGAAGAGTTTGATAGGAAGGTGTTCAGTGTATGTTTGAAGGTTTTGCCTAATTCGTTTCCAGGTGTTGATTGGCAGTTTATAGTTAATGATGAATAAAGTGGATACTGTTAATCACACACTGAGGCAAGCAACTGAGTCGTCTCCAGTCTAAAGAAAGAAATAGTCACAAATAAAGAACAATACCTTTACAGCAAACAAAGGGTTGAAAATTCAAACAAAGAATGTCAGTTTCTTTATGCTTGGTAAAAAAAATTGATTAAAAGTAAAGAATTGAAATTAAAATTGTCACTTTTTCATTCTTGGTGGGATAAAGCAGACGATTGCCGATGAAAGATGCAGAGAGTGGTCAGGTCTGTTGATAATGGTGCAGCTTCAGTTTCCTTTTTTTAGATAAAAAATAGAACTATGACTTCACTGGCGACATTGAATTCGAATAAGGTGCAATTGAGGTTTGAAAAAAGGTGGTATTAAGTTGTGCCGTTTCAGCGTTTCGAAAGTTGAATTTATATTGGTTGGAACAAGTAACTGGACAACCCACAAAAGCCATAATGACTGCACTGAAAGGTATTGCAACGTACAAATCAACCACTGCTGCATCATAGTTATTTCAATTTTTGAAAATTTGACGAGAAAAAGACGAGCTATAACGAACGTGACAAGAGTGATGTCATGATGGTGGAGGTTGTGAGGACTTCATTCCACCTGTGTACAGTCAATTATCCCAAGAGAGGGGTTTGAAGGTGGCTGGAAAGATGGTTATGATGGTGATTGGAGGGTGGTTGGAGGGTGGTTGGAGGGTGGTTGGAGGGTGGTTGGAGGGTGGTAGGAGGGTGGTTGGAGGATGGTTGGAGGGTGGTTGGAGGGTGGTTGGATGGTGGTTGGAGGGTAGTTGAAGGGTGGTTGGAGGGTGGTTGGAGCGTGGTTGGAGGGTGGTTGGAGGAGTGGTTGGAGGGTGGTTGGAGGGTGTTTGGAGGGTGTTTGGAGGGTGGTTGGAGGGTGGTTGGAGGGTGGTTGGAGGGGTGGTTGGAGGGTGGTTGGAGGGTGTTTGGAGGGTGGTTGGAGGGTGGTTGGAGGGTGGTTGAAGGGGTGGTTGGAGGGTGGTTGGAAGGTGTTTGGAGGGTGGTTGGAGGGTGATTGGAGGGTGGTTGGAGGGTGGTTGGAGGGTGGTTGGAGCGTGGTTGGAGGGTGGTTGGAGGGGTGGTTGGAGGGTGGTTGGAGGGTG
>OX387251.1:5343883-5358883 GCA_947562095.1 Branchellion lobata | reverse complement strand
ATAGGGCGTTGGAGTTAAAGCGGGAATAAATCACGGCCAGCACGTCGAGGTGGCCATACAAAAGCCGAGAGGGATTGACCTTTCAATGTGTGTTGCGAGTGCTTCATACCTCGGCACTCTCTCGTCGACTTGCTAACTTCTGTTTCGTGTGTCATATTTTTATGCAGAGTGGAAGCAATTGAACAATTAAAGTTTTTGAAAAGAGTGAAACTTGAGGGGAAAAGTTGAAAAAGTAAATTTGAAAAAGCAAATTACTTTCTTTTGAAACGAGGGAACCGCGAACATTTTGAACATCCTAAAAAGGTGGAAAATTTATAATAAACAATTTCAATTTCAAAAAAAAAACTGAGCAATAGATTCAAACACAATCCATAAAAAAACAAAATGCCAATTTTAGTGGAAAAATGTGAAAAAAAAACGGAAAACAGAAAAACGGAACAAATTCAAATATGAAAAAACGATAAATAAAAAAATGCAAATACAGGAAAAAAAAGAAAACACCACAGAAGTAGGCCCTCACGTGTGTCCATGATATGTAGATCGTTCAGAAGATGCAACCATCAATCTTCGTGACGTCACACACCTTGCACTCTTCAGCAGCAGAAAGCACGAAACTGGAGGGAGAAAAAGCCCTTTCTGAAAAGACATGAAGACACCTGCAAAAACTTGAGGAGGCCAGCTGAGACATGTGAAAGTTTGAAGAGGTTTGAGGAGGTTTGAGGAGGCTTGAGGAAGTTTGAGGAGGTTTGAAGAGGTTTGAAGAGGTTTGAAGAGGTTTGAAGAGGTTTGAGGAGGTTTGAGGAGGTTTGAGGAGGTTTGAAGAGGTTTGAAGAGGTTTGAAGAGGTTTGAAGAGGTTTGAGGAGGTTGGAGGAGGTTTGAAGAGGTTTGAGGAGGTTTGAGGAGGTTTGAGGAGGTTTGAGGAGGTTTGAGGAGGTTTGAAGAGGTTTGAGGAGGTTTGAGGAGGTTTGAGGAGGTTTGAGGAGGTTTGAGGAGGTTTGAGGAGGTTTGAGGAGGTTTGAGGAGGTTTGAGGAGGTTTGAGGAGGTTTGAGGAGGTTTGAGGAGGTTTGAGAAGGTTTGAGGAGGTTTGAGGAGGTTTGAGGAGGTTTGAGGAGGTTTGAGGAGGTTTGAGGAGGTTTGAGAAGGTTTGAAGAGGTTTGAGGAGGTTTGAGGAGGTTTGAGGAGGGTTGAGGAGGTTTGAGGAGGTTTGAGGAGGTTTGAGGAGGTTTGAGGAGGTTTGAGGAGGTTTGAGGAGGTTTGAGGAGGTTTGAGGAGGTTTGAGGAGGTTTGAGGAGGTTTGAGGAGGTTTGAAGAGGTTTGAGGAGGTTTGAGGAGGTTTGAGGAGGTTTGAGGAGGTTTGAGGAGGTTTGAGGAGGTTTGAGGAGGTTTGAGGAGGTTTGAGGAGGTTTGAGAAGGTTTGAGGAGGTTTGAGGAGGTTTGAGGAGGTTTGAGGAGGTTTGAGGAGGTTTGAGGAGGTTTGAGGAGGTTTGAGGAAGTTTGAGGAGGTTTGAGGAGGTTTGAGAAGGTTTGAGGAGGTTTGAGGAGGTTTGAGGAGGCTTGAGGAGGTTTGAGGAGGTTTGAGGAGGTTTGAGGAGGTTTGAGAAGGTTTGAGAATGTTTGAGGAGGTTTGAGGAGGTTTGAGGAGGTTTGAGAAGGTTTGAGGAGGTTTGAGGAGGTTTGAGGAGGTTTGAAGAGGTTTGAGGAGGTTTGAGGAGGTTTGAGGAGGTTTGAGGAAGTTTGAGGAGGTTTGAGGAGGTTTGAGGAGGTTTGAAGAGGTTTGAGGAGGTTTGAGGAGGTTTGAGGAGGTTTGAGGAGGTTTGAGAAGGTTTGAGGAGGTTTGAGAAGGTTTGAGGAGTTTTGAGGAGGTTTGAGGAGGTTTGAGAAGGTTTGAGGAGGTTTGAGGAGGTTTGAGGAAGTTTGAGGAAGTTTGAGGAGGTTTGAGGAGGTTTGAGGAGGTTTGAGGAAGTTTGAGGAGGTTTGAGGAGGTTTGAGGAGGTTTGAGGAGGTTTAAAGAAGTTTGAGGAGGTTTGAGGAGGTTTGAGGAGGTTTGAGGAGGTTTGAGGAGGTTTGAGGAGGTTTGAGGAAGTTTGAGGAGGTTTGAGGAGGTTTGAGGAGGTTTGAGGAGGTTTGAGGAAGTTTGAGGAGGTTTGAGGAGGTTTGAGGAGGTTTGAGGAGGTTTGAGGAGGTTTGAGGAGGTTTGAGGAGGTTTGAAGAGGTTTGAGGAGGTTTGAGGAAGTTTGAGGAGGTTTGAGAAGGTTTGAGGAGGTTTGAGAAGGTTTGAGGAAGTTTGAGGAGGTTTGAGAAGGTTTGAGGAGGTTTGAGGAGGTTTGAGGAGGTTTGAGGAGGTTTGAGGAGGTTTGAGGAGGTTTGAGGAGGTTTGAGGAGGTTTGAGGAGGTTTGAGGAGGTTTGAGGAGGTTTGAGGAGGTTTGAGGAGGTTTGAAGAGGTTTGAGAAGGTTTGAAGAGGTTTGAGGAGGTTTGAGGAGGTTTGAGGAGGTTTGAGGAGGTTTGAGGAAGTTTGAGGAGTTTTGAGGAGGTTTGAGGAGGTTTGAGGAGGTTTGAGGAGGTTTGAGGAGGTTTGAGGAGGTTTGAAGAGGTTTGAGAAGGTTTGAAGAGGTTTGAGGAGGTTTGAGGAGGTTTGAGGAGGTTTGAGGAGGTTTGAGGAAGTTTGAGGAGTTTTGAGGAGGTTTGAGGAGGTTTGAGGAGGTTTGAGGAGGTTTGAGGAGGTTTGAGGAGGTTTGAGGAGGTTTGAAGAGGTTTGAGGAGGTTTGAGGAGGTTTGAGGAAGTTTGAGGAGGTTTGAGGAGGTTTGAGGAGGTTTGAGGAGGTCTGAGGAGGTTTGAGGAGGTTTGAGGAGGTTTGAGGAGGTCTGAGGAGGTTTGAGGAAGTTTGAGGAGGTTTGAGGAGGTTTGAGGAGGTTTGAGGAAGTTTGAGGAGGTTTGAGGAGGTTTGAGGAGGTTTGAGGAGGTTTGAGGAGATTTGAGGAGGTTTGAGGAGGTTTGAGGAGGTTTGAGGAGGTTTGAAGAGGTTTGAGGAGGTTTGAAGAGGTTTGAGGAAGTTTGAGGAGGTTTGAGAAGGTTTGAGGAGGTTTGAGGTGGTTTGAGGAGGTTTGAGGAGGTTTGAGGAGGTTTGAGGAGGTTTGAGGAGGTTTGAGGTGGTTTGAGGAGGTTTGAGGAGGTTTGAAGGAGGTTTGAGGAGGATTGAGGAGGTTTGAGAAGGTTTGAGGAGGTTTGAAGAGGTTTGAGGAAGTTTGAGGAGGTTTGAGGAGGTTTGAGGTGGTTTGAGGAGGTTTGAAGAGGTTTGAGGAAGTTTGAGGAGGTTTGAGGAGGTTTGAGGAGGTTTGAAGAGGTTTGAGGAGGTTTGAGGAGGTTTGAGGAGGTTTGAGGAGGTTTGAGAAGGTTTGAGGAGGTTTGAGGAGGTTTGAGGAGGTTTGAGGAGGTTTGAGGAGGTTTGAGAAGGTTTGAAGAGGTTTGAGGAGGTTTGAGGAGGTTTGAGGAGGTTTGAGGAGGTTTGAAGAGGTTTGAGGAGGTTTGAAGAGGTTTGAGGAGGTTTGAGGAGGTTTGAAGAGGTTTGAGGAGGTTTGAGGAGGTTTGAGGAGGTTTGAGGAGGTTTGAGAAGGTTTGAGGAGGTTTGAGGAGGTTTGAGGAGGTTTGAGGAGGTTTGAGAAGGTTTGAGGAGGTTTGAGGAGGTTTGAGGAGGTTTGAGGAGGTTTGAGGTGGTTTGAGGAGGTTTGAGGAGGTTTGAGGAAGTTTGAGGAGGTTTGAGGAGGTTTGAGGAAGTTTGAGGAGGTTTGAAGAGGTTTGAGGAGGTTTGAGAAGGTTTGAGGAGGTTTGAGGAGGTTTGAGGAGGTTTGAGGAGGTTTGAGGAGGTTTGAAGAGGTTTGAGGAGGTTTGAAGAGGTTTGAGGAAGTTTGAGGAGGTTTGAAGAGGTTTGAGGAGGTTTGAGAAGGTTTGAGGAGGTTTGAGAAGGTTTGAGAAGGTTTGAGGAGGTTTGAGGAGGTTTGAGGAGGTTTGAGGAGGTTTGAGAAGGTTTGAGGAGGTTTGAGGAGGTTTGAGGAGGTTTGAGGAAGTTTGAGGAGGTTTGAAGAGGTTTGAGGAGGTTTGAGGAGGTTTGAAGAGGTTTGAGGAGGTTTGAGGAGGTTTGAGGAGGTTTGAGGAGGTTTGAAGGAGGTTTGAAGGAGGTTTGAGGAGGTTTGAGGAGGTTTGAGGAGGTTTGAGGAGGTTTGAGGAGGTTTGAGGAGGTTTGAGGAGGTTTGAGGAGGTTTGAAGAGGTTTGAGGAGGTTTGAGGAGGTTTGAGGAGGTTTGAGGAGGTTTGAGAAGGTTTGAGGAGATTTGAGGAGGTTTGAGGAGGTTTGAGGAAGTTTGAGGAGGTTTGAGGAGGTTTGAGGAGGTTTGAGGAGGTTTGAGGAGGTTTGAGGAGGTTTGAAAAGGTTTGAGGAGGTTTGAGGAGGTTTGAGGAAGTTTGAGGAGGTTTGAAGAGGTTTGAGGAGGTTTGAGAAGGTTTGAGGAGGTTTGAGAAGGTTTGAGAAGGTTTGAAGAGGTTTGAGGAGGTTTGAGGAGGTTTGAGGAGGTTTGAGAAGGTTTGAGGAGGTTTGAGGAGGTTTGAGGAGGTTTGAGGAAGTTTGAGGAGGTTTGAAGAGGTTTGAGGAGGTTTGAGGAGGTTTGAAGAGGTTTGAGAAGGTTTGAGGAGGTTTGAGGAGGTTTGAGGAGGTTTGAAGAGGTTTGAGGAGGTTTGAGGAGGTTTGAAGAGGTTTGAGGAGGTTTGAGGAGGTTTGAGGAGGTTTGAGGAGGTTTGAGAAGGTTTGAGGAGGTTTGAGGAGGTTTGAGGAGGTTTGAGGAAGTTTGAGGAGGTTTGAGGAGGTTTGAGGAGGTTTGAGGAGGTTTGAGGAGGTTTGAAGAGGTTTGAGGAGGTTTGAGGAGGTTTGAGGAGGTTTGAGGAGGTTTGAGGAGGTTTGAGGAGGTTTGAGGAGGTTTGAGGAGGTTTGAGGAGGTTTGAGGAGGTTTGAGGAGGTTTGAAGAGGTTTGAGGAGGTTTGAGGAGGTTTGAGGAGGTTTGAGGAGGTTTGAGGAGGTTTGAGGAGGTTTGAGGAGGTTTGAGGAGGTTTGAGGAGGTTTGAGGAGGTTTGAGGAGGTTTGAGGAAGTTTGAGGAGGTTTGAGGAGATTTGAGGAGGTTTGAGGAGGTTTGAGGAGGTTTGAGGAGGTTTGAGGAGGTTTGAGGAGGTTTGAGGAGGTTTGAGGAGGTTTGAGGAGGTTTGAGGAGGTTTGAGGAATTTTGAGGAGGTTTGAGGAGGTTTGAGGAGGTTTGAGGAGGTTTGAGGAGGTTTGAGGAGGTTTGAGGAGGTTTGAGGAGGTTTGAGGAGGTTTGAGGAGGTTTGAGGAGGTTTGAGGAGGTTTGAGGAGGTTTGAGGAGGTTTGAGGAGGTTTGAGGAAGTTTGAGGAGGTTTGAGGAGGTTTGAGGAGGTTTGAGGAGGTTTGAGGAAGTTTGAGGAGGTTTGAGGAAGTTTGAAGAGGTTTGAGGAGGTTTGAGGAGGTTTGAGGAGGTTTGAAGAGGTTTGAGGAAGTTTGAAGAGGTTTGAGGAGGTTTGAAGAGGTTTGAGGAGGTTTGAAGAGGTTTGAGGAGGTTTGAAGAGGTTTGAGGAGGTTTGAGGAGGTTTGAGGAGGTTTGAGGAGGTTTGAGGAGGTTTGAGAAGGTTTGAGGAGGTTTGAGGAGGTTTGAGGAGGTTTGAGGAAGTTTGAGGAGGTTTGAGGAGGTTTGAGGAGGTTTGAGAAGGTTTGAGGAGGTTTGAGGAGGTTTGAGGAGGTTTGAGGAGGTTTGAGAAGGTTTGAGGAGGTTTGAGGAGGTTTGAGGAAGTTTGAGGAGGTTTGAGGAGGTTTGAAGAGGTTTGAGGAGGTTTGAGAAGGTTTGAGGAGGTTTGAGAAGGTTTGAGAAGGTTTGAGGAGGTTTGAGGAGGTTTGAGGAGGTTTGAGGAGGTTTGAGAAGGTTTGAGGAGGTTTGAGGAGGTTTGAGGAGGTTTGAGGAAGTTTGAGGAGGTTTGAAGAGGTTTGAGGAGGTTTGAGGAGGTTTGAAGAGGTTTGAGGAGGTTTGAGGAGGTTTGAGGAGGTTTGAGGAGGTTTGAAGGAGGTTTGAAGGAGGTTTGAGGAGGTTTGAGGAGGTTTGAGGAGGTTTGAGGAGGTTTGAGGAGGTTTGAGGAGGTTTGAGGAGGTTTGAAGAGGTTTGAGGAGGTTTGAGGAGGTTTGAGGAGGTTTGAGGAGGTTTGAGAAGGTTTGAGGAGGTTTGAGGAGGTTTGAGGAGGTTTGAGGAAGTTTGAGGAGGTTTGAGGAGGTTTGAGGAGGTTTGAGGAGGTTTGAGGAGGTTTGAGGAGGTTTGAAGAGGTTTGAGGAGGTTTGAGGAGGTTTGAGGAAGTTTGAGGAAGTTTGAGGAGGTTTGAGAAGGTTTGAGGAGGTTTGAGAAGGTTTGAGAAGGTTTGAGGAGGTTTGAGGAGGTTTGAGGAGGTTTGAGGAGGTTTGAGAAGGTTTGAGGATACTTCGAAATGTCTGAAAAGGAGTTTAGAAAGGATCTACATGAGGACCAAGAGTGAGAATGATTTTGCTGCATGGCTGGGTCAGAAGAAACTCTACAAAAGACTGTGTAGACACAAGCGTAGAGATTACTGGAATAATAAACTCAGTGATCCAAAAAACAAAACGGCTAACATTTGGAGCCACATTAATAGTGTCTCTGGTCGAGGAAAGAGATCTTCTGTTGACGGAATTCAGCCTGTTGAATTCCAATCTTTTCTGTTGAAGAAAGTTGAGTCAGCGAGGAACTCAATCCAAGCCAGAGAAAACCCCATTTATTTAGCTTATGCACAAGAAGGCGGTCTCAGTAGGCTCCAGGATGTGGATGAGGATGAGCTTCTCAAGGCTATTCAGAGGCTTCCCAATAAACAGTGTGCGTCTGATCCAATACCCACTTGGCTTTTGAAAGAGATTTCAGGAATGATTTTACCTTTTGTAAAAAGTATGGTCAATCAGTCTTTTTCTGAGGGAATTGTCCCAAAGTCTTGGAAATCGGCTCAGGTTACACCACTGTTGAAAAAGCCTAGTCTTGATCACAACGTTGCTTCATCCTACAGACCCATCTCTAATCTGCCTGTTTTGTCCAAGCTTTCAGAAAGGCTTGTTCTCAGCAGAGTCATGAGCTATTTAAATAACTCAAATCTTCTCCCTACCCACCAATCAGCTTACCGTCGTCATCATTCCACTGAAACGGCTGTCACAAAAGTGTATTCAGACATTCTTGGTGCAGCCGATGATGGTAAGCTCTCCCTCCTTATACTGTTAGACTTGTCAGCTGCCTTTGACTTAGTTGATCACAGTATTTTGTTAAAACGGCTAGAAAGCACATATGGTTTTGATGGTCTCACACTGGAATGGTTCAAAAATTACTTGAGTGAAAGATCCTTCAATGTACGCTGCAGTGGGACAAAATCGGATTTTGTTGACTCTTCAGTGGGTGTCCCACAAGGATCTGTTCTTGGACCATTGTTGTTTTCTCTATACACTGGAGACCTTGAAAGAATAGTTTTGAAATACAAGCTGGGATTTCATCAATATGCCGATGACACTCAAATATATGGCCACTGCAATAATGAAGGCACAGAAGAGTTGCAGATAAGAGTGTCTGAGTGTGTGGATGAAATCGCATCTTGGATGGGAGCCAATTGTCTCAAGCTCAACAGTGAGAAGACTGAGGTGATCTGGTTCTCTTCTCGTCGGAATCTGAAAAATATTCCGAGCTATTCTGTCCGTGTATTAGAAAGCAACATCTTTCCATCAAAATCTGTAAGGAACTTGGGAATCTCTATGGATAGAGACCTCACGATGTCAACGCAGATATCAAAAACAATACAGATGTGTTTTACCTCTCTGCGTCAAATAAGATCCATCAAGGGATGTTTGACAATGGACTCCTTGAAAACACTTGCATCGGCCTTAGTTTTAAGTCGTATTGACTATGGCAACATGGCTTTAGTCAGCTTACCTAAGGTAGCAACGCAGAGTATTCAATCCATAATTAATACAACAGCCAGGCTCATTACAGGAGTAAGAAAATATGATCACATTACCCCTGTACTCAAGGAGCTTCACTGGCTGAAAATTGATGAAAGGATCGAGTACAAAGTTGCTCTGCAGATGTATAAGTGCTTGTCCAACGAGGGTCCTGCGTATCTGACACGTGACCTAGTTCCAGTTGCTAGTCTGCCGGAAAAACAGAGACTGAGATCGGCTAAGTCAAAGGACGTTGTTCCCAACAAGCACAAGCTAAAATCATTAGGATTAAGAAGGTTCAGCGTCAGCGGACCTAAGTTGTGGAACAACCTGCCTAACAGCTTAAAATCTTCAAGTTCAACAAAATCATTTTGTAGATCTCTGAAGACTTACCTATTCAATAAATCATTCCCTCCATCATAATAATAATAATACTGGTCTTTTTAAAAAAATAATTTGTTTTTATTTTCCTTTATTTAATTATTTTATTTAATTTTTAATTTTTCACAATAGATTAATAATAGACGTTTTTGAGTGGCCTCGAAACTCTATGGGGTTGATGCCACTATAATAATATTCGTTTTTGTATTGTATTGTATTGAGGAGGTTTGAGGAGGTTTGAGGAGGTTTGAGGAAGTTTGAGGAGGTTTGAAGAGGTTTGAGGAGGTTTGAGGAGGTTTGAAGAGGTTTGAAGAGGTTTGAGGAGGTTTGAGGAGGTTTGAGGAGGTTTGAAGAAGTTTGAGGAGGTTTGAGGAGGTTTGAGGAGGTTTGAGGAGGTTTGAGGAGGTTTGAAGAGGTTTGAGGAGGTTTGAGGAGGTTTGAGGAGGTTTGAGAAGGTTTGAGGAAGTTTGAGGAGGTTTGAGGAGGTTTGAGGAGGTTTGAGGAGGTTTGAGGAGGTTTGAGGAGGTTTGAGGAGGTTTGAGGAGGTTTGAGAAGGTTTGAGGAGGTTTGAGGAGGTTTGAGGAAGTTTGAGGAGGTTTGAGGAGGTTTGAGGAGGTTTGAGGAGGTTTGAGGAGGTTTGAGGAAGTTTGAGGAGGTTTGAGGAGGTTTGAGGAGGTTTGAGGAGGTTTGAGGAGGTTTGAGGAGGTTTGAGGAGGTTTGAGGAGGTTTGAGGAGGTTTGAGGAGGTTTGAGGAGGTTTGAGGAGGTTTGAGGAGGTTTGAGGAGGTTTGAGGAAGTTTGAGGAGGTTTGAGGAGGTTTGAGGAGGTTTGAGGAGGTTTGAGGAGGTTTGAGGAGGATTGAGGAGGTTTGAGGAGGTTTGAGGAGGTTTGAGGAGGTTTGAGAAGGTTTGAGGAGGTTTGAGGAGGTTTGAGGAGGTTTGAAGAGGTTTGAGGAAGTTTGAGGAGGTTTGAGGAGGTTTGAAGAGGTTTGAGGAGGTTTGAGGAGGTTTGAGGAGGTTTGAAGAGGTTTGAGGAAGTTTGAGGAGGTTTGAGGAGGTTTGAAGAGGTTTGAGGAGGTTTGAGGAGGTTTGAGGAGGTTTGAAGAGGTTTGAGGAGGTTTGAGGAGGTTTGAGGAGGTTTGAGGAGGTTTGAGGAGGTTTGAGGAGGTTTGAGGAGGTTTGAGGAAGTTTGAGGAGGTTTGAGGAGGTTTGAGAAGGTTTGAGGAGGTTTGAGGAGGTTTGAGGAGGTTTGAGGAGGTTTGAGGAGGTTTGAGGAGTTTTGAGGAAGTTTGAGGAGGTTTGAGGAGGTTTGAAGAGGTTTGAGGAGGTTTGAGGAGGTTTGAGGAGGTTTGAAGAGGTTTGAGGAAGTTTGAGGAGATTTGAGGAGGTTTGAAGAGGTTTGAGGAGGTTTGAGGAGGTTTGAGGAGGTTTGAAGAGGTTTGAGGAGGTTTGAGGAGGTTTGAGGAGGTTTGAGGAGGTTTGAGGAGGTTTGAGGAGGTTTGAGGAGGTTTGAGGAGGTTTGAGAAGGTTTGAGGAGGTTTGAGGAGGTTTGAGGAGGTTTGAGGAGGTTTGAGGAGGTTTGAGGAAGTTTGAGGAGGTTTGAGGAGGTTTGAGAAGGTTTGAGGAGGTTTGAGGAGGTTTGAGGAGGTTTGAGGAAGTTTGAGGAGGTTTGAGGAGGTTTGAGGAGGTTTGAAGAGGTTTGAGGAGGTTTGAGTAGGTTTGAGGAGGTTTGAACAGGTTTGAGGAGGTTTGAGGAGGTTTGAGGAGGTTTGAGGAGGTTTGAGGAGGTTTGAAGAGGTTTGAGGAAGTTTGAGGAGGTTTGAGGAGGTTTGAGGAGGTTTGAGGAGGTTTGAAGGAGGTTTGAAGGAGATTTGAAGAGTTTTGAGGAGGTTTGAAGAGGTTTGAGGAGGTTTGAGGAGGTTTGAGGTGGTTTGAGGAGGTTAGAGAAGGTTTGAGGAGGTTTGAAGGAGATTTGAAGAGGTTTGAGGAGGTTTGAGGAGGTTTGAGGAGGTTTGAGGAGGTTTGAGGAGGTTTGAGGAGGTTTGAGGAGGTTTGAGGAGGTTTGAGGAAGTTTGAGGAGGTTTGAAGAGGTTTGAGGAGGTTTGAGGAGGTTTGAGGAGGTTTGAAGAGGTTTGAGGAGGTTTGAGGAGGTTTGAGGAGGTTTGAGGAGGTTTGAGGAGGTTTGAGGAGGTTTGAGGAGGTTTGAGAAGGTTTGAGGAGGTTTGAGGAGGTTTGAGGAGGTTTGAGGAGGTTTGAGGAGGTTTGAGGAAGTTTGAGGAGGTTTGAGGAGGTTTGAGGAGGTTTGAAGAGGTTTGAGGAGGTTTGAGGAGGTTTGAGGAGGTTTGAGGAGGTTTGAGGAGGTTTGAGGAGGTTTGAGGAGGTTTGAAGGAGGTTTGAAGGAGATTTGAAGAGGTTTGAGGTGGTTTGAGGAGGTTAGAGAAGGTTTGAGGAGGTTTGAAGGAGATTTGAGGAGGTTTGAGGAGGTTTGAGGAGGTTTGAGGAGGTTTGAAGGAGATTTGAGGAGGTTTGAGGAGGTTTGAGGAGGTTTGAGGAAGTTTGAAGGAGGTTTGAGGAGGTTTGAGGAGGTTTGAGGAGGTTTGAGGAGGTTTGAGGAGGTTTGAGGAGGTTTGAGGAGGTTTGAAGGAGGTTTGAAGGAGATTTGAAGAGGTTTGAGGAGGTTTGAAGAGGTTTGAGGAGGTTTGAGGAGGTTTGAGGTGGTTTGAGGAGGTTAGAGAAGGTTTGAGGAGGTTTGAAGGAGATTTGAGGAGGTTTGAGGAGGTTAGAGAAGGTTTGAGGAGGTTTGAAGGAGATTTGAGGAGGTTTGAGGAGGTTTGAGGAGGTTTGAGGAAGTTTGAAGGAGGTTTGAGGAGGTTTGAGGAGGTTTGAGGAGGTTTGAGGAGGTTTGAGGAGGTTTGAGGAGGTTTGAGGAGGTTTGAGGAGGTTTGAGGAGGTTTGAGGAGGTTTGAAGAGGTTTGAGGAGGTTTGAGGAGGTTTGAGGAGGTTTGAGGAGGTTTGAGGAGGTTTGAGAAGGTTTGAGGAGGTTTGAGAAGGTTTGAGGAGGTTTGAGGAAGTTTGAGAAGGTTTGAGGAGGTTTGAGGAGGTTTGAGGAGGTTTGAGGAGGTTTGAGGAGGTTTGAGGAGGTTTGAGGAGGTTTGAAGAGGTTTGAGGAGGTTTGAGGAGGTTTGAGGAGGTTTGAGGAGGTTTGAGGAGGTTTGAGGAGGTTTGAAGAGGTTTGAGGAGGATTGAGGAGGTTTGAAGAGGTTTGAGGAGGTTTGAGGAGGTTTGAGGAGGTTTGAGGAGGTTTGAGGAGGTTTGAGGAGGTTTGAGGAGGTTTGAGGAGGTTTGAGGTGGTTTGAGGAGGTTTGAGGAGGTTTGAGGAGGTTTGAGGAGGTTTGAAGAGGTTTGAGGAGGTTTGAGGAGGTTTGAGGAGGTTTGAGGAGGTTTGAAGAGGTTTGAGGAGGTTTGAGGAGGTTTGAGGAGGTTTGAGGAGGTTTGAGGAGGTTTGAGGAGGTTTGAGGAGGTTTGAAGAGGTTTGAGGAGGTTTGAGGAGGTTTGAGGAGGTTTGAGGAGGTTTGAGGAGGTTTGAGGTGGTTTGAGAAGGTTTGAGGAGGTTTGAGGTGGTTTGAGGAGGTTAGAGAAGGTTTGAGGAGGTTTGAGGAGGTTTGAAGAGGTTTGAGGAGGTTTGAGGAGGTTTGAGGAGGTTTGAGGAGGTTTGAGGAGGTTTGAGGAGGTTTGAGGAGGTTTGAGGAGGTTTGAGGAAGTTTGAGGAGGTTTGAAGAGGTTTGAGGAGGTTTGAGGAGGTTTGAGGAGGTTTGAAGAGGTTTGAGGAGGTTTGAGGAGGTTTGAGGAGGTTTGAGGAGGTTTGAGGAGGATTGAGGAGGTTTGAAGAGGTTTGAGGAGGTTTGAGGAGGTTTGAGGAGGTTTGAGGAGGTTTGAGGAGGTTTGAGGAGGTTTGAGGAGGTTTGAGAAGGTTTGAGGAGGTTTGAGGAGGTTTGAGGAGGTTTGAGGAGGTTTGAGGAGGTTTGAGGAAGTTTGAGGAGGTTTGAGGAGGTTTGAGGAGGTTTGAAGAGGTTTGAGGAGGTTTGAGGAGGTTTGAGGAGGTTTGAGGAGGTTTGAAGAGGTTTGAGGAGGTTTGAGGAGGTTTGAAGGAGGTTTGAAGGAGATTTGAAGAGGTTTGAGGAGGTTTGAAGAGGTATGAGGAGGTTTGAGGAGGTTTGAGGTGGTTTGAGGAGGTTAGAGAAGGTTTGAGGAGGTTTGAAGGAGATTTGAGGAGGTTTGAGGAGGTTTGAGGAAGTTTGAAGGAGGTTTGAGGAGGTTTGAGGAGGTTTGAGGAGGTTTGAGGAGGTTTGAGGAGGTTTGAGGAGGTTTGAGGAGGTTTGAGGAGGTTTGAGGAGGTTTGAGGAGGTTTGAAGAGGTTTGAGGAGGTTTGAGGAGGTTTGAGGAGGTTTGAGAAGGTTTGAGGAGGTTTGAGGAGGTTTGAGGAGGTTTGAGAAGGTTTGAGGAGGTTTGAGAAGGTTTGAGGAGGTTTGAGGAGGTTTGAGGAGGTTTGAAGGAGGTTTGAAGGAGATTTGAAGAGGTTTGAGGAGGTTTGAAGAGGTTTGAGGAGGTTTGAGGAGGTTTGAGGTGGTTTGAGGAGGTTAGAGAAGGTTTGAGGAGGTTTGAAGGAGATTTGAGGAGGTTTGAGGAGGTTAGAGAAGGTTTGAGGAGGTTTGAAGGAGATTTGAGGAGGTTTGAGGAGGTTTGAGGAGGTTTGAGGAAGTTTGAAGGAGGTTTGAGGAGGTTTGAGGAGGTTTGAGGAGGTTTGAGGAGGTTTGAGGAGGTTTGAGGAGGTTTGAGGAGGTTTGAGGAGGTTTGAGGAGGTTTGAGGAGGTTTGAAGAGGTTTGAGGAGGTTTGAGGAGGTTTGAGGAGGTTTGAGGAGGTTTGAGGAGGTTTGAGGAGGTTTGAGGAGGTTTGAGAAGGTTTGAGGAGGTTTGAGAAGGTTTGAGGAGGTTTGAGGAAGTTTGAGAAGGTTTGAGGAGGTTTGAGGAGGTTTGAGGAGGTTTGAGGAGGTTTGAGGAGGTTTGAGGAGGTTTGAGGAGGTTTGAAGAGGTTTGAGGAGGTTTGAGGAGGTTTGAGGAGGTTTGAGGAGGTTTGAGGAGGTTTGAGGAGGTTTGAAGAGGTTTGAGGAGGATTGAGGAGGTTTGAAGAGGTTTGAGGAGGTTTGAGGAGGTTTGAGGAGGTTTGAGGAGGTTTGAGGAGGTTTGAGGAGGTTTGAGGAGGTTTGAGGAGGTTTGAGGTGGTTTGAGGAGGTTTGAGGAGGTTTGAGGAGGTTTGAGGAGGTTTGAAGAGGTTTGAGGAGGTTTGAGGAGGTTTGAGGAGGTTTGAGGAGGTTTGAAGAGGTTTGAGGAGGTTTGAGGAGGTTTGAGGAGGTTTGAGGAGGTTTGAGGAGGTTTGAGGAGGTTTGAGGAGGTTTGAAGAGGTTTGAGGAGGTTTGAGGAGGTTTGAGGAGGTTTGAGGAGGTTTGAGGAGGTTTGAGGTGGTTTGAGAAGGTTTGAGGAGGTTTGAGGTGGTTTGAGGAGGTTAGAGAAGGTTTGAGGAGGTTTGAGGAGGTTTGAAGAGGTTTGAGGAGGTTTGAGGAGGTTTGAGGAGGTTTGAGGAGGTTTGAGGAGGTTTGAGGAGGTTTGAGGAGGTTTGAGGAGGTTTGAGGAAGTTTGAGGAGGTTTGAAGAGGTTTGAGGAGGTTTGAGGAGGTTTGAGGAGGTTTGAAGAGGTTTGAGGAGGTTTGAGGAGGTTTGAGGAGGTTTGAGGAGGTTTGAGGAGGTTTGAGGAGGTTTGAGGAGGTTTGAGAAGGTTTGAGGAGGTTTGAGGAGGTTTGAGGAGGTTTGAGGAGGTTTGAGGAGGTTTGAGGAAGTTTGAGGAGGTTTGAGGAGGTTTGAGGAGGTTTGAAGAGGTTTGAGGAGGTTTGAGGAGGTTTGAGGAGGTTTGAGGAGGTTTGAGGAGGTTTGAAGAGGTTTGAGGAGGTTTGAGGAGGTTTGAAGAGGTTTGAGGAGGTTTGAGGAGGTTTGAAGGAGGTTTGAAGGAGATTTGAAGAGGTTTGAGGAGGTTTGAAGAGGTTTGAGGAGGTTTGAAGAGGTTTGAGGAGGTTTGAGGAGGTTTGAAGGAGGTTTGAAGGAGATTTGAAGAGGTTTGAGGAGGTTTGAAGAGGTATGAGGAGGTTTGAGGAGGTTTGAGGTGGTTTGAGGAGGTTAGAGAAGGTTTGAGGAGGTTTGAAGGAGATTTGAGGAGGTTTGAGGAGGTTTGAGGAAGTTTGAAGGAGGTTTGAGGAGGTTTGAGGAGGTTTGAGGAGGTTTGAGGAGGTTTGAGGAGGTTTGAGGAGGTTTGAGGAGGTTTGAGGAGGTTTGAGGAGGTTTGAGGAGGTTTGAAGAGGTTTGAGGAGGTTTGAGGAGGTTTGAGGAGGTTTGAGAAGGTTTGAGGAGGTTTGAGGAGGTTTGAGGAGGTTTGAGAAGGTTTGAGGAGGTTTGAGAAGGTTTGAGGAGGTTTGAGGAAGTTTGAGAAGGTTTGAGGAGGTTTGAGGAGGTTTGAAGAGGTTTGAGGAGGTTTGAGGAGGTTTGAGG
>OX387251.1:5333183-5343683 GCA_947562095.1 Branchellion lobata | reverse complement strand
GAACAAAAAATAATTGAATTTTCAATAACTTTGAATACAAGAGTTTTTCTACGAAATAATAATTTTCAAAAAATTGTTTCCTCGTTCTTCGAGAACTAATGAAAATGCTCATACGATTGATAAGTTCTGATGGACCTTTGGAGCTGTCAGTGATAGACAACCCACCAAACGTTGACGATAAACAACGGACAACCTCAGAACAACCATACATTAAGAATGTGAAAATTAAGAGTGATTAACCGCAAAGTGACAAAAATAGAACCAAAACAACAGCAAAAAATACAAGAACAACTGACCATTACAAATATTTCAACAACTGACCATTACAAAAAATTTACTGTCATCCACCATCCCTTCCTGCCTCATAACCCAATCAACAAAGCATCAAAACATTCATTATTGAAGCACAATGCTTATTACGTCATTATTTCTTGTTATGACGTCATTCTTTTAGCCATGAAGTCCTCTACCTTTGTTTTGATTTTTTTTTTACCTCATACTTTTGATTTTGCTCTGCAGGCTTTCTCGTTATTTTCGTTTCGCTAGTTTTGTTTGTTTTAAGTTTTTTTTTCGGCCATCTCTTTTTAAATGTCGTCATGTGAAATTTTTGTAATCAGTTTATGAATTGTTGCTATCGTACTCAAACTTTTCATTCAATTTTTCTATTTTATGTGTAAAGTTGACGAGCTCGTTCACATCCATTATAATCAGGTTTGTATGTTTTTCTACTTGTTTTGTTTTCAACAAGTTTAAAAAATAAATAAGTATTGAAAGAGATTCCACTGTGTTCTCTTTGTTATGGCAACCTTAGAAACAAGCCAACCACCAAACAAAATTAACAAGAAAAAGAAGTTTCCAGTTTTTTTTTTCTTCGCGATTAGTTTTGTTCTTTGAAAACTGTTTGTTCTTTGTTGTTTGCCAGAAATAATTGGGAGTTTTTATCAACAAACATTACCTTCAGTTTTTCTTATTACTTCCCTTTTGTTAATGGCGTTTTCAACAAACACGTGGAAGGCAATCATGAACATACATCTTTCTGCTTCGTTCCTGCGGACTTATAGCTGGGAGTCTGAACGTTTCTTGAACATGTTAATTGGATAATTTTATTATAATTGAGAAATTGAATGAGATTAGTGAAAAATAATATATGAAAATATATGAAAATATATGAAAATATATGAAAATATATGAAAATATATGAAAATATATGAAAATATATGAAAATATATGAAAATATATGAAAATATATGAAAATATATGAAAATATATGAAAATATATGAAAATATATGAAAATATATGAAAATATATGAAAATATATGAAAATATATGAAAATATATGAAAATATATGAAAATATATGAAAATATATGAAAATATATGAAAATATATGAAAATATATGAAAATATATGAAAATATATGAAAATATATGAAAATATATGAAAATATATGAAAATATATGAAAATATATGAAAATATATGAAAACATATAAAAATATATGAAAAGTCAATGCAAATCCTACTGAAAAATTTGAAGAAATACGATGAAAGTTCAAATAGCTTCATGAGATGTAAAATAGACAAAAGTTCCAGACGTCTGTGTGTGTCCTCCATCAGTTCTTCTTCAATGTATTTCCTCCTTTCCACTTCGAAATAATTTCAGAACATGTTTTATTTCAATTTTCGTTTTATGTTTTATTTCAATTTTCGTTATTTATTTTTTTTTGAATTTTTTTGCTTTTTCTATAATTATATATTTTTTGCTTTTTCTATAATTATATATTTTTTGCTATTTCTATAATTTTATATATTTTTTTGCCTGATTAAGTTAACTTTGTTTTGCTTTCGTGGCAGTTCGTTTTCATTACAACTTTTATTTTTTTATTTCATCGTTTTTACTCGATTTGATTTTTCGTCTGCTTTTGTTTTTTGTTTTTTCTTTTTGCTTTATTTTTTTATTTGGAAAATAATTTTTTTTTCCGACTTTTGAATGATTTGTAATTTTTAAACATCACTTAAGTTTGATTACTTAATCTGGTGATTGAAACGCAATTTCACGGCATTTCCTCGTGTTGTTCAAAAACTTCTTTTTTCGAACTACTCCTTCTTCTTCAGTGTTTATTCCTTCTTTTTTCTTTCACTTTATAGTTCATTTATATTATTCTTTTTTTATTCAACCAGGTCGTGTCAATTTTGTTATATTTTTCAAACGTTTGTTTTTCAAAACTATTTTATTGAACTCTTCAAAGACAAAGCAACCGTTTCGATTCCGTTTCATTCAAGTTCAATCTATTTCAATTTTCGAACTTTCGAATGCTTTTGATCGCCATCAAGATTGGCCAACAAAGCCCATGGAAAATGCCTTAAAGAGCAAGGAATATGGTTCTGTGATGCCAGATTGAAACTCGATGCCGAGGTAGTTTTTGATGAATTGGAAACAAAATAGAGTCATAAAATAACATTTTAACTCGATGAGATACGAACTCAATGTGGGAATGATGAAATCGAAAAACAATATTTAAAAAATAGGATTAAAAAAATCAGAATTAATAAAAGTATGAGGTTCTTGAAAGTTGAACAGAATAAATAATATGAATGTTCAATCAATTCAAATAACTCAGCGACCAAGTTGAACAAGAGCCACTCAAACTGTTAAAGGACCATTCTACTCCCATGCAGCATACAAGTGGATGTCCGAAATTTCCAACTTGCTGTTGTCCCTTGAACGTGGCCTCATTCCAGCCTCCATCCATCTTTGTTCTTTTCCTGATCTGATCTGGCCAACACATCCGTAAAGCGCCTTTAGGCCATGACTCAAATGCGCTCCCGGAGAAACACATTTCCATGCTGCTGGTCTACTAGGTGACTAAACCACACTAGCAAGGCGTCTGCTTTTGCGTTTAACTTTTTAAAACTCAAATCTGAGCATAACCGAGAGTCGAACCTTGAACCTCACGCTTCACAGTGGAACTTGCTTCAGACGTAGGCATGTCACAGAAAATGTTACAAGAAATAGAAAAATTAAAAATAAAAACAGTCGAATAAAGTGGAACTGTGATGGCGTGAAATACTGAAATGAAATAAAGGCAAAAGTAATTATGAAAGCAAATTCAGAAACTTCAAAAATTTTGAATTGAATCATAACTCATAATCATATAAATATCTATTCTAAGCTATTGATAAATGTTTTATTCTAGTGAGGATGATTTTGTTGTATGGGTCTATAAACATTTCTTCTTTTTCTTAGATCCTTTTCAACCATTTTTTATTTCACATGGAAGACTGTCTACAGAATCCATTTCACAGCTCTATGCAAGGCTTTTAATGTTATGTTGTTTTTCATGGATCAGATCATCAGACCAGGACACCCATTGATCTCTCAGTACTCTTTTCCCTTCATCATCTCTCTGACGAAATGATAAACCTTCCTAATTCTAAAGATTTTGCTGGGATTCTTCTCGCCCTCTTCTCCTCCTCCGAAGCACACTCCAACCTTGTTCGTTTTTAACATAAAAAGAACTTATTTCAAATCATTCTAGTTTGTTATTTTCTTAAGCTGAAAATTTTTTGACTGCTTTTTTGATTATTTTTTATATCCACATATCTGTACAATTTTCCCATCGTGACTTATTGGAGCACTTTTTGGACGTTTGTGAAAGATAACAAAGCTTCCATTTCAGAATCCATCAGTTCTTGAAAAAAAATGTAACTGGAAACACCCTCAATCCAATCTAGTCTTATCCGATCCGATCTAATCCAAGCTAATCCAATCTTCTCTAATCCAATTCACTCTAATCCAATCCAATCTAATCTAATCTAATCTAGTCAAATCTTATTCAAACTTATTCAATCCAGCCATTTGCGTTCATATGTATGTTCATGTGCACCATCGTGTCCTTTACGTCCTTATATGGACGGGCATATACATGCTTATGTGTACGGTGACGTGCGCTTAATTTTACTCTATTCAAACCTATGTGCATTTATTTTTTCACTTATGTATATTTATGGATGCGGTTATAAGCTGGAATTTTTTCCATTGAAACTCCACAACGATTGTGATTCTAGAAGGTTCAAGTTATACATAAAAACTTTTCTTTTATTAACAATACTCACTTTTATGAAACTTTTAGTATGAGTATCTCACTCACATTAGTTCAGTACCTCCATTAAACTTTTTCAAACTCGAGTTCGATGCGAGCTTGTGTGTAATCGTTGTGGAGGATATATAAGGAGCTGGTCATTTGGAGGCCACTTCTGGAGTTGTGTGGCGGTCTTATCTGTTTTTGAAGCTTTTAGAAGTTGAAATGTTGAAGGAAAAAAATGCTGAAACAGTGAGATGTTGAAAACATGAAATGTTGAGTTGTTTGATGTAATTTCAAAAACGGTGCCTGTTAAAATTTCAGTGGTTTCGATCGATGCGGAGTAAAATAAGGTCAGGAGAACCAGCGTTGATTAGATTTTCAAACATTTTTACTCAGATATCAAAGTATTTGACTGAGAATTATTGAAAATTTGATTGAAAAAATTATTTCTCAAAAAAAAAGAAAAAATTCCTGCGTTTTAAAAACTGCACGGGATTTGTTGTAGAATAAAATAGCGGCAGCATGAAAGCTTTCAAGCACCAAAGCTTCTCTGGTCCAATCGTTCCGAAGCCGTAAAACTTCGAACTAAAAAATAAAATTGCAAACGAAATTGAACAAAAAAATTAAAGAAAAACTTGACAATCGATTGAAATTAAAACTTTAAATATTGAAACTGGAAGTGAAGCAAGCAACAAAATGAGAAATAATTAAAAAGATAACTCACAAAATAAACTATAAAGCATGTAAAAGCCCATAACAAAATTATTTCGGAAAGTTTTTCATTGGGATGTTTTGAACGTAACATAAATCAAAGGTGGATAAAATGACCGAAAGTATTGTCTCAGAAATAACAAAAAAAACAACACAGCAACAAAAAATTCAAAAGGAATTACAACACAAAACAATAAAAACAATAAAAACTACACAACAACAACAAATGATAGTATCAAACATGGGCACATAACAACAATAACAACAACAACAACAACAACAACAAGACACATTTTCATTCTAAAACTTCGACGGAGACCATTATAAAAGGACCTGAGATTGGCTTCTTGCGAGAGTGGCCATTGAAAAGATTTCGGTGTGGTGTGGAATCTATATGGCTGCAAAACTGAATAATAAAACGAAATCAAATATTTTCATAAATGTAAACAAAAATAAGGAGCTTAAAGTTAACTGGGTGTTCTTGCGAGTGTTCATTCTAATGGATTGGGCCCCCTCATGCTCACAGTGAATTATTTTGGGAGGTTGTTCCAAAAAATGAAGTTTAAAACAACGGAATGTATTATATGGTAATTAAAAAGAGTAATCACTGCAATTACGATCCATAAATTTATCATGATACTCAAACTTTTTCTCAATATAAAAAGTAAATTCAACTATTTATTCTTTGAAATAACTTACTCACCGTCCATAATTTGATTTGAATGCGCTAAAATGAGTGTTGAGTTGTGGGTGTGTTTGTTGTTGGTGTCTTCTTTGTGCTCCTCTGCTCAAATCCTCCCTGACGAAGTGAGTGCTCCACCCACCTTTATTTTAATTAATTTACTCTTTTTGTTAATTTCCAAAATATTTTCATAGAGCTCAAATTTTTCATTTGATTTTCATGAGTCCACTTTTGCAAAAGTATACTTTGCTTGACTGCTTTTTAAATTCTTTTTAAAATGTTTTTCACAAATCGTGTTTTTCTCACTCAATTTCTTTAAACTCCGTTTATATTTCTTCTATATTTTTTTGTTTGTTTTTCATTGAAACAATTGCACATCGTTCATTTGTCCACGGTTATTTCGCCTCCGAAAGAATTATCAGTTAATAACGGCAGCTCGAGGTTATTGTCAACTTGGTAGAGAATCGTTTCATACCAATTGTTTCTGTGTCTCAGCTTTGCTCTCCTAACTCTTTCGATCATATTCCAGGGTATCATCTCGTATTTTGAAGTATCATGTGGTCTTTCGAAGTATCATAGGGTGTTTCAAGATATCATGTGGTATTTCGAGGTATCATAGGGTGTTTCAAGATATCATGTGGTATTTCGAGGTATCATGGGGTGTTTCAAGGTATCATGTGGTATTTCGAGGTATCATGGGGTGTTTCAAGGTATCATGTGGTATTTCGAGGTATCATGGGGTATTCCAAGGTATCATGTGGTATTTTGAGGTAGCATCTGGTAGTTGATTGTATTGATTTGTATTGTGTGGCGTCGCATCGTCTTGTAATACTATATCGACTTATATTTTTGATACAAAATGTTGTAAAAAAATGTTAGTGTATTTTTAATAAAGTTTTTTGAATTTTATTTTATTATACTCTATTCCAATACAATACAATACAATAAAATACAAAACAAACACGAATATTATTATAGTGGCATTAACCCCGTAAACTTTCTCTATTGCGTTGTATTTTACAGCACCGTAAAACATCGCAATACATTTGAATGTACTTTATAGTGTTAAAAAGCGTTTGCTGCATTGAAATTCATTATTTGGAAAATTGGTTCCATGTTCTATGCTGTGTTGTAATGTGATGTACTGCCTTGTATTGGAAATTGTTGGCAATTCAGAGCTCCCGACTTACTGCTAGCTCTCCCGAACCAAGTACTTCGTTTTTTAACATTGCTTCCATCTCATTGCAGTCGTTGTGAGTATTTCTTGTGCATATTCCTGTACTGAAGTTGTTGTAGTTGTCGCCTTGTGAATGTTCTGTACTGCACTTTGTTGTATTGCCTTCTATTGAGACCAACAACCACTCCAAGTTTTGTTGTTCTGGTAGCTACATCATTTATCCCATCAAAATGTAACGTAAACCATAGAAACCATTCAAAAAGCAAAAAATAAAAAAAATTAATGAAAAATTATAAAAATAAAAATCAATTCAAAACAAAAAAAAACTGGAAAAACAACAAAAAGTATCAGCTTTCAACTGCAGCTAATGACACGCGCTTTGAAGTTCGAAAACTCGGAAGGAGCGTCATGAAGACGAGGAAGAAGGCACTAATGGAAATGCCAGGGTCTCTGTGACCGAACGTGTGATTGAGTCCACTTGCACGCTAGAGTGACTTCTAAAGAACAACTTTTCATTTCAAACTTTTCTCGATTTCTTATCAAAGTTTTTTATTTCGTTTTTTTTATCATAAAAAACGAAAAAGTAGACCAAAAAGTGGGATGGGAAGATTGGTGGAAAAGAGAGGGGGTGGGAAGAACAGAAAAATGGGTGTGTGAAACGAAACAGGACCATTTTACTCACTCTTTCTTTCGCAATTTCTTCTCTCGTTCAACCAGCTCGTCTGGAGACATATTCAGGGTTGTGATTTGAGCTGAATGTGGCCTAATCGACTTTGTGTGCTGTGCGTGAACATATCAAAGTTATTGACTTCGTTATTACACGGCGGGGTTTGATGTTTGCACGTTATTTACGAGGCAGCACGCAATGAACAGCCACAACAAACTCAATTTTAACGTCAAAGAAAATAAAGCAGGAATAGCACCGCCATGCTAAGCTGATCCGATTTCAGCCACATAAAGCACTGACTTCGCAGCGTCTGCAGGCGCTTCAGCGTTAGAGGCGTTGAGAAGGCACAGGCCTTGCCCCTTTTTTCGAGTCCCCAAGCAGGCTGCCATGACTTGGCAAAATTTTAATTTTTTATTTTGAACTTAAACTAAGAATACATTGGTAATGTTTGGTGCTCAGTTAATTAACTAACCGGTAACCAAACGCCGAAGCGTGCGTGGATGTTTTAAAAAAGACAGCACTGAGTTTTGACCAAAAAAGATGAAAATTTATCAACAAAACATTTTGAAGCTGACTTTGAAAACTTCCTGAAAATTTTTTTTTTCGATACAAATTGTGGTTTCAGACTTGAGTGCTTAACTTGCTAATTAGGGATTGGAGTTACTTCATCTTTATAAAATTTTTCAATCTTTGAAAAATATTATCCACCAACTCAAATAACCATTTTGCGGTAATTTAATTTTTTTAATTCCCACAAAAGATGTTTTGCAAATGCAAGGAGTAACCAACAAATTTTTCAAACTGTGAAACCGTGAAAGGAAAAGTTGGTGTATTGAAGGAACACTTTGGGAAGATCAATTGAAGCAATTAATCTTTTTGGCACGACTCAATTGAGCGCCAAGAATGAACGAAGACCTTTCAAGGCAATAATTCAGTGGGCACTTTAAAGTTGGAGGCATGTAAATTATAATGGAGGAGTTTCAGTGCTTCTCTCGAACGCTCCTTCGACAACTTTTGCCTTTTGCTTTTCACATTGCAATGACTGTTTATTTTGTTATTTCAATTTCCATTGTGATCCTTGGCTTTGATTCAGCGAGGAAGTGCTGCAGAGTTTATAAAAGAGGAGGGCTTCAAAGTGAAAGTCCCATCTTTTTGCATTCGACGAGTTGCTTCTGATCGAAACGACTCGAAACTCCAAACGTGCACAACTCAAATCACTCAGAAGAGCAAGACTAAATAAATTGTTCATATAAACGTTGACCAAGTAGTTCAGAGTTTTGTGAAGGTTTTCTTTGAACAGCTCAAAGCGCGGACGCTGGTTTGCCTGACGTGAAAAACACAATCAGCAAAACTAAAGAGAAATAAAGTGGGAACTCTGATGAAGACAGCTTCTAAGCCGATTAACTAGAAGTTCTGTTCTCAAAACTATAAAAAAATTATTTAAAAAAACAATTAAGAGCATTAGGAGGAGGACGGGTTGATCGATATGAGATTAGGAAAAAAAAAACTTTAGAAAAAAATATATATTAAAATAAAATTTTTTAAATTGTATTATATCAAAATTAATGTTATAAAATCGCATTATATTAAAATAAATGTATTAAATTTATATTATTTAAAAGTAAATGTATTGAAATTATTTTAAAATGAAACGTATAAATCCAAAATATATTAAAATAAATAAGTAAGAAAAAATGGTTACAAAGCAAGAAAGCTAGAAAGACGAAGTAAATAGGTGATGTGTCCCTTTCGAGCAACCCAGCGTCACTGCTTTGAATCCCTCCTTGAGCTTCAATAACTGAAATTTTTATATAATAAAAAAACAAAATAAATTTTTTAGTTCAATTTTTTTCAAAAATCCAAAGTTTTACACGCAATTCTGAGAATAGCTTCGTGATGGCAGCTTTGAGGAGTTTCAGTGGGCATGAATAGGCGTATGACTGCAATGGAAGGCGGCTTGCACATGCAAATGAGCCTGACAGGCCTTGTTTGTGACTCTGCTGAAGGCGTGCTATGCAGATGAAGGCAGCGAAGCTCTGTCAGAATTCACTCAATGAATGGATGTTTTTCCTCTTCAAGTGCAAAATCGTTTGGATTCTTTTCTTTGTTTGGGGTTGTTTTTGTTTGTTTCAATTTTTTGTTTTCTTTTGCTTGTATTTGTTCTTTATATATTTTTTAAAATATTTTATTTACATTTTGTTTTATTTAAATTTGTTTCAATTTTTATTCCTTTTTTTATTTGGTTAATGCTGATGTTTTTTCATAATTTTAATGTTTGTTTTATTAAGGTTGATGTTTGTTCATGTTGTGTTTTTTTGTATTCTTGTGTATTATAGAAAGTGTAACTTTATTTTGTATATTTAAAGTATTCTGGAGTTTTTTGAGTTTCAAGTGACATAGAGAGGCAGCGAAATGCCTCGTTTTTACTCAACAGCCAGATGTGACTTTGTGTGAACTATTTGTGAGAGAATACCGGAAATAACATTTAAAAGTGAATGCGCTCACTAAACTTTAAATAAATGCGAAAACCGCCACTCCACCATCCCCACGCCTCTGAATATCATCCGGAAAGTTTAGTTTCATTTGTTAAATGATTATGTGCTCGGAAATAAAAACACACGTAGTCACAAAATACTCGGACACACACACACACACACACACACACACACACACACACACACACACACACACACACACACACACACACACACACACACACACACACACACACACACACACACACACACACACACACACACACACACACACACACACAAACACAAACACACACACACACACAACACACACACACACACACACACACACACACACACACACAAACACAAACACACACACACACACACACACACACACACACACACACACACACACACAAACACACACACACACACACACACACACACACACACACACACACACACACACACACACACACACACACACACACACAAACACACACACACACACACACACACACACACACACACACACACACACACACACACACACACACACACACACACAGATTTATGACTCATTCTCGGGGAGCTTGTGTCCAGAAGGGGTGGGGGACGAAGAATGCGGGAGGCCCTTCAGGTGCTGTTCACTAACTGTACCACTTGATGATCAATTGACGACGACCACTGACATAATGCTCGA
>OX387251.1:5325683-5328183 GCA_947562095.1 Branchellion lobata | reverse complement strand
CATCAAGCCATTATTGGATAACTGTTCAACTCACACTTAAAAACATTGAAATCATACTCAAAAAATTGTAAAACAACAATTAACGAAAGCATTAAGCGTAACTGTCAAATGTTCCACGATATTCCACAAAATTAAACTCAAGACTAAAACAAATACACAACCCCACACAACCACACACAACCACTCTCAACCACACTCAACCACCTTCAGCCACATCTAACCACACTCAACCACACTCAACTACACCCAACTATACTCAGCCACATCCGACCACACTCAACCATACCCAACCACATTCAACCACACTCAAACATACACATGACCACACTCAACCACACTCGAACACACACGCCCACATCCAGTCCTCCCAGACCAGGTCACACCGCCAAAGATTTGGTCAAATGTTTGTACGACGACGCAGACTGTTCCAACAGGCAGGACTCCAGCAACTCCATCCCCGCAAATCTTCCCAAACCTTCTGGAGCGCAGCAGCCACACGACATCTTCAGCTCTTCTCATTCCACCTCTTTCGATTCACTTTTTCCTGATTTAGGCAGCCAACACAGCCAGGACAGCCTCGACTCTCTGTACGCTCACCGCGACCTTCAGCCTGCAGGCCCCACCACTAAGCTTTCCATTCTGCCTTCCCCTCTTCCACCCACCAGCAACGACACCACCACCGAAAACTGGCCCCTGACCAATATGCTCACTTTGGCTATCTTGCTGGCTACGTGTCTGGTGTTCATCACCCTTCTTTCCAGCCTTTCTTGGCTCGTTTACCGCTGTCGCAGCAAGCAACAGGGCACCTACAAACTGGATGCTCCTGACACTTCTTACTGCACTGCTACCAGCCACCCACTCACCTGCTCATCTTCTTCCTTTCCCAAGCACCCCTCCAAGCACAAAGACAACAAGCTCAAGAAGGTCACCAGCAGAGAGTGGTACGTGTGAATCAACAGCTGAGGCGAGAGCTGGTGCAAACGTTTTTGTTGGATTAATTTTGTTGAAATAGTTCTTTTTTTTGTTGTTTATTTCCCAATCCATAGAATGTTTCTTTCCGAAGTGACTCACATTTCACAGCTCGAGAGGATGCATGAAAGGCTTTATGTGTCTTCATTCATGACTGCGTGGCATCATGAAACGAAAATAAAAGCACTTCCGAATTTTTGGCATTTCACGCTCAGGCGGGGTACGAATGCTGGTGAAAGTATGTAATCATATCTTTATTTTTCATCTAAGCAGACATCATACTCAGAATTAATCACGGAGTGCTCTGGTGAAGGCTTATATTTGTGAAGAAGACATGCAGAAAGTGAACTGTTGGTTTGAAAATAAATTTTGAAAATCTCTGATGCTTTTTAATGATATATGAAAATGATGCAAAGATCCAATGAAGAAGGTTTTCATCTTTTAGTTTTCATAGCAGTCTTTATATTTATTTTTCCAATTTCTACCGTGGTTTTTATTAGTGTAGTTATGGTTCATATCTTTTGATAACATTCCATTGGAGGTTGTGTGAGGATTAAATACCTGATAAACTATTGCTGAAGCAATAAGGGTAATGGCTTGCTGAGCACTAGTGGTTGTTGAGCTTATGAGAAGGTGCCTGAAGAAGGCAAATACAATAGAATGATGCTAAATGGAGCTATCAAAACTTGAAGTGCTTAAGAAATTCAACTGAACATAAAAAATTATTCAAGTTACTTTCAAAATTTTGAAACCATGACAAATATTTTTTATTTAATTTTTCAATAAAACACGAATTGCATATTTATTTGTTGCAGTCACCCCGCTGAAGTTTCAAAAAAGGGGAAGATGCAGTTTGCACCCCACCATGCACCCACCATGCACCCCACCATGCACCCATCATGCACCCCACCATGCACCCCACCATGCACCTCACCATGCACCCCACCATGCACCCCACCATGCACCTCACCATGCACCCCACCATGCACCCCACCATGCACCCCACCATGCACCCCACCATGCACCCCACCATGCACCCCACCATGCACCCCACCATGCACCCCATCATGCACCCCACCATGCACCCACCATGCACCCCACCATGCACCCCACCATGCACCTCACCATGCACCCCACCATGCACCCCACCATGTACCCCACCATGCACCCCATCATGCACCCCACCATGCACCCACCATGCACCCCACCATGCACCCCACCATGCACCCCACCATGCACCCCACCATGCACCCCACCATGCACCCCACCATGCATCCCACCATGCACCCCACCATGCACCACACCATGCACCCCACTATGCACCTCACCATGCACCCCACCATGCACCACACCATGCACCCCACCATGCACCCCACCATGCACCCCACCATGCACCCCACCATGCACCCCACCATGCACCCCACCATGCACCCCACCATGCACCTCACCATGCACCCCACCATGCACCCCACCATGCATCCCACTATGCACCCCACCATGCACCCCACTATGCACCTCACCATGCACCTTT
>OX387251.1:5300683-5320683 GCA_947562095.1 Branchellion lobata | reverse complement strand
TCACAACAACAACAACATTCACAACAACAACCTCCTTGGTGGAATAGACGGTCTCCTCCAGGTACTGCTCGCACGAGTCCTGCTTGTCCTCGCCACAGAACTCCACAGAAACATCACTACTGCTCACCAGAGGGCTGTGAAGAGAAAGAAAAGGAGTGGGAGTGAATGAGAAGTTTAAAATATTTTAAAATATCAAAAATTAAATGTCATAAAAAATGAAATATTAATATTGAAAAATTAAATTGAAAACATTGAAAAATAAAAATAAAAAGATGAAACGAAATGAGAGGAAGTAAAGAATGATGGCATAATGTTGACGTTTGATGGAGTGGTTGTGGATTGGCTGTGGAGTGGTTGTGGAGTGGTTGTGTGGTTGTTGTGTGGTTGTTGTGGAGTGATTGTGTGGTTGTTGTAGAGTGGTTGTGTGGTTGTTGTGGAGTGGTTGTGTGGTTGTTGTGGAGTGGTTGTGTGGTTGTTGTGAAGTGGTTGTGTGGTTGTTGTGGAGTGGTTGTGTGGTTGTTGTAGGGTTGTTGTGGAGTGGTTGTGAAGTGGTGAAAAATAATAAGAAAAATTTTGAAAAGTGAATAATGATTTTGAAATAAAAAATACTGAATATACCAAAGTAAATGAAGAAGGTTTTTGTAGTAAAAAAAGAACAAAAATATTCGAAAAATCAACCAAAATTTTTCTCGAAAACATAAAAAGGGAGGAAAAAAACTTTCAAAATATTTTTTTTAAATAAAAAACAAAAAATTTAAAACAAAATCAAATTTAAAGCACGACGATGCAAAACAAGAACAAACGCATAAAAACAAAAATAATTTACGGCAACGAAAGCAATTGCAGAAGACGAAAGCCCAACAAAAGTGAACTCTATTCAGCACAAGCAGCACAGAGCAAACGCACAGGAACTGCAGAGTGAGGAAGGCCTTGGGGTACATGCTGGAAAGGGGCACGCTGAAAGAGAAGTTAAAGCCGTGGTGCTGGAGGCAGTGGTCGGAGGAGCAGAAGGAGGAGTTGAGAGTGGTGTTGGTCTGCACTATGTTGATCGACATCATCTTTGAAGACACCGGTGTGGTGGCTGAAAGAGGAAGTGATGATGGTGGTGGTGGTAGGGTGGAAGATGATGATGAGGGTGGAACTGGTGATGGATGAGTTGGCAAAGGCAGCAAGGAAGAGGATGAAGACGGAGCCGAAGTTGCTTCATTTGAAGGAACAGCTGTGGGAGGAGTGGTTGCCATGACTCACATCGCATGCGACATCAAATATTAAAATCGCTTCAAACTGCTTGCCTCAACAGGCTCCTCCGCTCACCTCTCTTCATCCGGGCATGCTCTCCGTTGCTCTGCTGGAGGACCCTCAAAAGATTAACATCATTGAAGTCAACCTCCTCTTCTTCATCCTCTTTTTCTTTCCTCTTTTTTTCTTTTTTCTTTTTATTTTCTTTGTCACCCACCTTCTTTTTTTCTTTTTTTCCATTCTCTTTAACTTCAGAAATTTTATTTTTTTCTATTTTTTTTTCTTCTATGTTATCTTTGCCATTTTCTTCTTCTTCCTCTATTTCTTCTCCTTCGTCACCTTTTTCGCTCAAATAGTTCTGCTTTACATCGGATCCTCGTCCCTGATTTATTGTCTGCGGTGGTTGCATTTCAACGCATTGGAGCACCAACTCTATTTGAAATAAATATTTGAAACAAATAATTAAATTAATATCAAAAATTTTTTTTATTTATTTAAAAAAGAAACAAATAAATACTTAAAAGTTAGTAAATAAATTAATGAAGAAAATTAGTTTAAATAATAAAATGAGAATAAACAATGAAATAAATAAATGAACAAGAGAATATTTAAATAAACAAATAAATATGAAGAACAAGACCAAAACATGAATAACTAAGTTGAAATATTAATAACTAAGCTAAAATAAATATTGAAAAACCAAGAGAATAATAACTGAAAAAATATTAATAAAAAAAATTAAATAATTTCGTTATAGAATCAGTCGGTAGCAGTAGAGGTGGGTTTGAAGCTTTTGGCTGTTAAGGTCGCCTAGTGGCTTTCCTTTGCACTCACCTCAATCATGGTGTGCTGGTTCTTGCTGGGTCTGACTGAAGGGTGCACGAAATAGGCGGCTTAATGTTTGCATCAGGATCGGTGAAGTTCAATGGGGCATGCAATGAATGCCCAGTGAATTGTGTGAGTAGGACAAGCTATGATACGTGGTGGCATAAGGCAAGATGTGTCTTGTTGTGCGTGTTGAAGGGTGTGAGCAGTTACAAACATCCACGTACTACAACACCACAAGTTCTTCCACGCCGACAATGTCGTGAACTTGTTAAGTGTTAATAACTTAAGCGCTTGTGTCGATTATGCTAACATTTGTTATACTGTGTCGTTATTTGATAACTACAATTTACTCACTGATGAAATGTATTTCAAACAATTGCTGACTAAATTTATGCATCTTTTGGTATTTTCAAACAATGAAAATGATTAGTTAAGTGTTTAGAAAAGCATTTTTTGTATTTATTGTACTGAATGTACTATAGCATATGTATTGTATTGTATTCCTTTGTGTTTAATGTGTTGTGTAATATTGTATTGTATTGCGTTGTATTTTATTGTATTGTGTTGTATTGCAATGTATTATGTTGTATTGCAATGTATTATGTTGTATTGCATTTTAATATATTGTATTGTGTTGTATTGCATTGTAATATATTGCATTGTGTCGCATTGTATTGTGTTTTATTTTATTTTTTGTATTTTATTTTTTTTATTTCATTGTTTTTTTGTTTTATCGTTTTGTATTGTATTTTTATTTCGTTCATTTTAATGAATTTTATATAGTCTATTTTATTTTGTTGTATTGTTTTTGGTTGTGTGGTTTTACATTGTATTGTTTACAACTTTTTCAGTCTCACAAAGAGGACGTACCATAGACGTAGGAGCCTTGGATGAAGTAGTTGTAGTAGAGGTTGTTGGAGTGATGCCTGTGCTTGTCCGAGTGTCCTTTGTTGTGGTAGCTTTTCCTGGTGCCCTTGTTCTTGTTTCTGTTTGTATTTCTGTCCTTGATCTCTTTCCACCAAGCAGGGTGGTGATGAAAAGAAGGAGTTTGAGGGTGTTGAACTGGAGTGTTGTTGTGAGGGTTGTACCTCCAGTTGTACTGGTCGTTGTCACTCACAATCACTGTGGGCTTGTTGTTTTCTTTGTTGTAGTTGAAGTCGTTGCTGATATCATTGTTGTGATTAACCGCCTCATTGCCGCCAACCGTAACGTTATTATTATTATGCTTACTTTGCTTATTCTTATCCTCATCATGTACTTTGCTTTTATTATTAACTTTATCAAATTTATAGTTTTTGTCCATGTTATAGTTGTCAATGTTTGGGTTGGAAGGGTTGTCGGATGGTTTTTCGCAGCAGACGGCAGGGCACTCGGAAGGATTAGAGAGGCAGTATGGAGGCACCAGCACAGCTGGCCGTGTCGTCGTGCCTGCGGTCGTTGTGCAATGTTGCAGTTTTGCCACGTTGTGTTGTTGCAGTGTTGTATTGTTGCCATGTTGTTTTGTTGCAGTGTTGTTCTGTTGCCGTGTTTTATTGTTGCAGTGTTGTATTGTTTTCATGTTGTACTGTTGCAGTTTTGTATTGTTGCAGTGTTGTATGGTTTCCGTGCTGTATTGTGGCAGTGTTGTTTTGTTGCTTTGTTGTACTGTTGCAGTGTTGAACTGTTGCAGTGTTGTATGGTTTCCGTGTTGTATTGTTGCAGTGTTGTTTTGTTGTATTGTTGCAGTGTTGTATTGTTGTATTGTTGCAGTGTTGTATTGTTGCAGTGTTGTATGGTTTCCGTGTTGTATTGTTGCAGTGTTGTATTGTTGCAGTGTTGTATGGTTTCCGTGTTGTATTGTTGCAGTGTTGTATTGTTGTATTGTTTCAATGTTGTATTGTTGCAGTGTTGTTTTGTTACAGTGTTGTATTGTTACAGTGTTGTTTTGTTGCAGTGTTGTATTGTTGCAGTGTTGTATTGTTGTCATGTTGTACTGTTGCAGTTTTTTATTGTTGCAGTGATGTATTGTTGCAGTGTTGTATTGTTTCCATGTTGTATTGTTGCAGTGTTGTTTTGTTGCAGTGTTGTTTTGTTGCAGTGTTGTATTGTTGCAGTGTTGTATTGTTGCAGTGTTGTATTGTTGCAGTGTTGTATTGATGCAGTGTTGTATTGTTGCAGTGTTGTATTGTTGCTTTGTTGTACTGTCGCAGTGTTGTATTGTTGCAGTTTTGTATTGTTGCAATTTTGAAATTTTGCAAAACTGATTTAATTGAAATAGTCACTAATTAATTAGTTAATTATTTAATTAACTAGTTAATTAGTTGAATTTAACAATTTTAAGAATAATATATTTTTACTTTTATATAATGAGAAGAAATGCATCAACGTGAAACATTTTTGATTTTATAGAATTTCGTTAACGTGTTATAAAAAATTGTTTACAATGTTATAACAACTTTCTGTTACAGATTTGTTAGAAACAAACATATATGTTTCTTAATGTAATGGAGTTATTTCAAGTTTGACACTAACATTAGTTCCGGTCACAAAATTGGATGGTTACAAAGTCGTTTTGTTACAAAATAGTTAACATTTTGAAAATAACGAGACGATGTTTGAATAGACCACAAAAGGGCTGTTTGAATGGATAATGAGCAATTGAGGGAACTGCACAGACCAGGCTTGAAGCGGTTGGTGGCCAGATGGCTTCTGTTGCTGAAGCTTTTGAGAGACTCCACCCTGCAGTGAAGGTGCTTGCAAGTCACGAAAATAAAATTATTAAAAATTAAAACTTCAATAATCATGTGTTTGAAATCTTCCCATAAAGTTATGCTTATATATAATAGAAACCAACAGTTTTATGGTTTCCAGCTTGGTGGAGTGGCGGTCGATGATGTAGAGGGTGGTGATGGAGATAAGACTGCAAAAATTAATTGAAGTGTTCCATCATCCATTGTTTATCTTTTTTTAACTATATGTTAGCTTTGTTTTTTGTTTAACTGTTTCAATAATATTTTTACTTCATATTGGCGTGTATATTTATGTTTTTTTTAGGCCTTCTTGTTAAATTTTGTCAAGTGTTTTACTCATAAGATTTTTCGTTTTTTGATTGACTGCTAATGAATTCAATGAAAGGCAATAGAGATTACCATTCAAATGGTAATTAAAGATAATTAAAGGTGGAAGCCCACCAGGCGGCCATGACGACGAAGAGGGCCACAACCACCAGTTGGAGGCTCCTGGAGGTCCACAGGGGACTGGTGGAGGCAGACAGAGGTTGTCGTGGTGACTGGCTCTTGCTTTTGTTGTTCAAGCTGCTGCTGCTGCTTCTGCTGTTGTTGCTGCTGCTGTTGTACTTGGTTATGCTGTTATTACTGCTGTCGTTGCTTGTTTTGTTGTTGCTGTTGTGTTTTTTCGGCTTGTCTCGACTCAGCACGCTGAGACTCGACTTTGATGACTTCTTCTCGAGACTGTTGGAGTTTATGAAGTTGTAAGTTGTTTAATTTAAATTGATTAATGTTACTCTTTGAATTTTTATTTCAACTTAAGTAATCTCAATTAGTCTATGCTTAAAAATCTATGCTAACAATTGTAAAATATTTTAATTATTTGTTTTGATCTTTTCAGAGTTTAAAAATTATCTTGAAAACTTAATTTATTGAAACAAATTCAACTAATTATACACTTAAAATCAACATTAACTTTCGCAGTCATCTTCAAGCATTGGAAGGGCCTCACATACCAATGTCTACGGACAATTGGTTTGAATTCATAACTGCTATTCGAACCACAAAACTAAATTCGAATTAAAACCAAATGACTAGAAATAGAACCAAATAGCCAAAAAGAACTCAAATATAAAAATAATAATAACAACAACGACGATTATGAACAACAATAACAACGGTAGAAAATATTAACAACATTTATAATGAATTTATAATGATTATAATTTATAATGAACAAAGACAAAGAAGCAGGCAGCAAAAGTCATTCAAGGGGGGCACGCAAGAACCTGAAGGACTCTGAGAAGGAGATGGAGACGGAGGAGGCGTTCGACCACACGCTGCCAAACTTGCTTCTGCAATAAGCCTTCAGCTTGCTCTTCATCGCCTCCATCTCGCCTATGCGCTCGTCCAAACGGCCTGCCACTTTCGACAACTCTTTCACTGCGCCTATGTTCTCCATGAAAATTCTCTCCTATTGATGGTGGTTTTGGAGTTTTTGGAGGCTGGTGGTGGGTTGGTGGTGTTTTGGTATTGCTTCAATAGTGTTCAAATGGTGGTTCAGTAGCGGTTTGGTGGTATTCATTTATTGGGAATTCGTTAAAAGTGATTTTGAGTGATGTTTGTTGGTTAGCTAAATGATTGGATTAAATTGAGCAAAATGTAGTTAGTCTAACCAATGCAACCATCAACTCAGTTTTGTTCAGCATTCTCCACCAGCACATCCAAACAATCAATCCATCAGTTGAATTATTATTTTACTCAAAACCCATATTCCAATCCGCAGTTTATTCAATTCACCTTACACACCCATCCAATTTCTTCCTTTTAACCAAAACCGCCCCACCCATTCATTTTATCTCATCCATCTTATTCCAACCACATCACACACCTATCCAACTTTATCTTTTCCATCCCAAATCCCCAAATTTTCCTACAAAACCACACCCAGGTCATCCAATCTATCTATATAACAAACTCATTCCACATTAATTCATCCACTTATGCTACGCTTATGCTACACTACCAACCTTATATCACTCCACCCATCCACCTCACGTCATTAGGATTTCACCAACCACCTTACATCACCCCTCCGTCATTTTTCCCAATTACATTACAGTACTTCATCTCACCAACTCTCCCATCCATTTCACCAACCCACCCATCCATCTCACCAACCCACCCAAGCATCTCACCAACCCACCCAACCATTTCACCAACCCACCCATCCATCTCACCAACCCACCCATCCATCTCACCAACCCACCCAACCATCTCACCAACCCACCCAACCATCTCACCAACACACCCACACCACCAGCCACCTTGTTGACCACTAGAAAGTCCTCGATCTTGAGTCCACTGGGCAACAATACATCTCTCTCCTTGTGCACCGCCTCAGGCAGCACCTCCTGCACCTCTTGCGCCACCACGCCTGCATCGCCCCTGCCCGCCCCCACACCTGCGTACTCTGCAAACTCCTCGCTGTAGTCGTACTTGTAGATCTGGGTTTGTTGTAGAGTTGATTGATGGGTGGATGGATGAATTGGTGGGTGAGTTGGTGGATGGATTGGTGGGTGAGTTAGTGGGTGGGTTGGTGGGTGAGTTAGTGGGTGGGTTGGTGGGTGAGTTAGTGGGTGGGTTGGTGGGTGAGTTAGTGGGTGGGTTGATGGATGGCTAGCCGAAGTTGGTTGTATTGAAAGTGACCAGAATGGGTTGGTATGGGCTAGGATAGGTTGGAGTGGAATGGGATGGGTTGAATGAGTTGAAGATCATAGTTGAATGTAGAATCTTTGTTGTTTTTCCTGGTGTTTCTGTCCTGGTTGTTGTTATTTTTATTTGTGTTTTTTTTTCTACAATCGGCTGCGAAGCGTTCAAAGATCCGTCGAAAGAGGTTCCGATTTCATGGGAGTAGCAGGCAGCTCTAAAGGCTGGACATCTACGTCTTATTCGTCTTATTCCATTTTCGTGGAATTTACAAAAGTCGGACTCTGTTTTCGCTGTGAATTGCAACAATCGGTGAAAACTCGTGGTGTTCACTTTTGAAGCTGACTAGATCAGTCTGTTCTGAGGCTTCAACTGGAATTATAAGGAAGAGGACCAAAAGGGGTGGTCTGAAGTGGGTGAGAGCTTTTATTAGACAGGTTGCTGGTGTGTTAACAGATTAGTTTCAGTCAGAAGCGGCTCGTTTGAACTCCGTTGGTGTTTTTGTTACCACATTAGTTAATATGTCAATCTTTGTCAGTCTCCGTGGGTCAGTATCAGCCTGGTGAAGCCAATTTCCCGTTTCGAAAAATGACAATGTACTTCGATTCAAAAAGATGAAGATGTGCTGGTCTAAGTAAAAGTTCTCCGAGTTTGATCTCAAGTGACCTGTGTTGCCTCTAGCTGCCTTCAGCTGGGCGCTTTCAAGCCTTCCACGTTAAATTTCAACAACCAGGAATCTCGGGCCTGGAGCCATATTCAACCAAAAGTTAATTTTAATTGTTGTTTTTGTTGTTGTTTATTTTGTTTTTCATGTTTATTGTTGGTGTTGTTGTTGTTGTTGTTTTTGTTGTTGTTGTTGTTGTGTTGTTGTTTTTGTTGTTGTTGTTTTGTTTCCCCATTACAAATATCTAATCATCAGTTAAAAAGAGAGCTAGAAAAACAGAAACGTGCTAAGAAGGAGACGAAGGTATACGGGAACATATGAAGAAGGAGAACTAGAGATACAGAGACATGAGGAGAGAAACATGCAGTCACCTTCAACTTGTTGATATTTTCTAACTGTTCGCTAGTGCTCAACTGTGGTGGTTGTTGTTACACCATTTGAAACAATGTATTAAATGTTAAGAGAAGATATCATTCTTCAAAACAAAAATTCACTTCAAATATTTCTAAAAAACAAACGATTATTTAAAAATTTTTTAAATCGTCTGTAGGACTTTCCACAAAGAGTTTTTTTTTCAATTTTCAAAAAGGAATTTCAACGGAAAAAATTCAATATAAAAAGTTGAAGAATCATTTACTAGTGTGAAAGTATTTAAAAATGAAAAGGTTAATTATTCATTATATTAGAAAAAGCTTCGAAATCAAAGTGTTGAAAATTATATTCAAAAAGTTCCTGATGTTCGTTGGCTTCCAGTTAAGACGCCGTTTTTAATTTGAATTTTTGAATTTCAAATCAGCTATTTAAGTGCAACTTTTTTTTCTATTACTATCTTTTTTAACGAATTACTGAATAAAAATTTATTATTTCGAAAATAATAAAATGAAATAATGACATTAGTGATTGGAATGTGGACGGAGTGAATGATAATTAATTATTAATATAAAAATTAATAATTAAAGAATCATTATCACTATTATTATTTCTATTATTATTATTATTATTATTATTATTATTATTATTATTTCTATTATTATTATTATTATTATTATTATTATTATTATTATTATTATTATTATTATTATTATTATTATTATTATTATTATTATTATTATTATTATTATTATTATTATTATTATTATTATTATTATTATTATTATTATTATTATTATTATTATTATTATTATTATTATTATTATTATTATTATTATTATTATTATTATTATTATTATTATTATTATTATTATTATTATTATTATTATTATTATTATTATTATTATTATTATTATTATTATTATTATTATTATTACTATCATCATTATTATTAATTTATATAGAAATAATACTCATAATCAATGAATAAAAGATCATTAATAATAAATTTATTAATAAAAGAAAAAAATTATGAAATAACAATTAATAAAAAAATAATTAATAAAATGAAATTTATTTTTGAAAATAATTAATAAAATGAAATTTATTTTTGAAAATAATTAATAAAATGAAATTTATTTTTGAAAATAATTAATAAAACAATAATTAATAAAACAATAATTAATAAAACAATAATTAATAAAACAATAATTAATGAAACAATAATTAATAAAACAATAATTAATAAAACAATAATTAATGAAACAATAATTAATAAAACAATAATTAATGAAACAATAATTAATAAAACAATAATTAATAAAACAATAATTAATGAAACAATAATTAATAAAATAATAAAGAATAAAATTATGTAAAAAAGATGAAATTCCACCTGAGATCACGTCATTAAAGTACATTTGTGGAATTTTGAGTCTCATTATCTTTGTTTTTGGTTTTTTAAATATTTTTTTTATTTCTTTGTTTTCCTCGATCAGTTTTCTTATTTTTTGTTTTTCAGGTTGCTTTTTTGTGAGTTACAGTTTTTATATTTATTTTTTTTAACTCTTGTAAAAAAATGTTTTACCTTTGCCAATTCTTTTGTTGTGATTTTCCGATTGTATAGAGGTTGGTTCTGTCATTCTCAACACCCCTCGAGCACTCCCACAATGTCTCAACTTATCATTTCATTCATGACTTCATCAAAATTGAGTTTTTCTTAGACCACAAATCATATTTTTACTTTCAAGTTTTTAACAAAGTATCGAAATCAAACCGACTTTTTTTCTCGTCCATTCTTATTTTATTTTGTATGATGCTGTTATCCTTATGTTCAAAAACTTATAATTTTTGTTGCAAAAATGTATTAATAGCAAACTTCAAAGCCAGCGCACAGGGCTACAGCTTGACACGACATGATCAACAAATTAACTCCTAAAAGCCATATCTTTTACGACTTCAATTCCCTTTGAAATGCTATCCTTCTACAGTCCTCAAGTGAGTTAGGCCTCTCAGTAAACATCCGAATATGTTTAATTTCATTTTGAATAGTTTAAACTAACACTTATGTACATTTTTAAATATTTGGTTTTTATGAGTTGTTATAACAGTTATTGTTCTTTGTTCCATCCTTCGTCTGTGACTTTATTTTCTATGAGTTTTCGATTTTTTTTCATATTTATTTCAAAATAATTTTTTCATCAATTCTCGATTTAGAAAATTTTTTTAATGTTTTTTACGTATCGTTTCATGAATTTTCAAAATAATAATCAACTTTTCGGATCAGCAAAGATATAACTCGAAGATCGGAAAGAAAACATCGATGTAAATCTCTGACAAAACTCAAAACACAACTTGTCGTACATTATCCCACAATCCATAAACATTAAAAAATCATAAATCTATCAACTCTTGAAAAGTTCTTGCTATAAAAATTTACTTTTAAAAATGTTGTAAAAATGATTAGGACGGGGTAGAGAACTGGAAGACACTGGAGCTATATTAGAATGCAAAGTATAATTCCGAACCAATCCTCTTCACCATCAACGTCTGCATTGTTGCTTGCACGCCATCGTGCACCCCTCCCTACTGCTCCAGCCTCCAGTAATGACTCTCAACGAAGCAATCACTCACTCATCACCTCATCACATCTTCATCCGCATACTTCTCAGTTAGCAGCTCTCTCGGATGTTCTTCATCCATCACTCTTCCTCCTGTCTTTCCTTCATCCAGCCATCCATTATTCGTTCTTCCATGCATCCATCAATCATTCTTTTTTTTATTCATTCGCCCAACCTTCTCCCCATATACACTTGTCTCATGCACTTGCGCGCCCAGTCATTATTCATGCAGACATCCTCGTGTTTCTTTACGTTTGTAATCATTTCAGCTTTTCCAGTGCAATTGCTGTTCTTGTTTCGAATGCTGATGTTTCATTCGCCAATTCTATAAATATTCGTTCATACTTTTATAAATATTCGTTCATACTTTTATAAATATTCGTTCATACTTTTATAAATATTCGTTCATACTTTTATAAATATTCGTTCATACTTTTATAAATATTCGTTCATACTTTTATAAATATTCGTTCATACTTTTTATGAGTTTCATAGTTTTTATTTTTTATTTTTATTATTTTTTTGTATTAAAAGCTTATTTGAGTTTTCATTTATGACTTCCGACTAATTGAAACTATGTCATCCACTGGAAACATCTACTTTTATTTATTCTCTGATTTTCAACCATCCCCCATTCATCAACCATACCCACTTCATCAACCATTCATCAACCATCCCCACTTCATCAACCATCCCCAATTCATCAACCATCCCCCATTCATCAACCATACCCACTTCATCAACCATTCATCAACCCTCAACCATTTATCAACCATCCACCATTCATCAACCATCCCCACTTCATCAACCATCCACCATTCATCAACCATCCACCATTTATCAACCATCCCCACTTCATCAACCATCCCCAATTCATCAACCATCCACCATTCATCAACCATCCACCATTCATCAACCATTCAGCATTTATCAACCATCCCCACTTCATCAACCATCCACCATTCATCAACCATCCCCACTTCATCAACCATCCACGATTCATCAACCATCCACCATTCATCAATTATCCCCAATTCATCAACCATCCACCATTCATCAACCATCCACCATTCATCAACTATCCACCATTCATCAACCATCCACCATTCATCAACCATCCACCATTCATCAACCATCCCCACTTCATCAACCATCCTCAATTCATCAACCATCCACCATTCATCAACCATCCACCATTCATCAACCATTCACCATTCATCAACCATCCCCACTTCATCAACTATCCACCATTCATCAACCATCCCCAATTCATCAACCATCCACCATTCATCAACCATCCACCATTCATCAACTATCCACCATTCATCAACTATCCACCATTCATCAACCATCCACCATTCATCAACCATCCCCACTTCATCAACCATCCTCAATTCATCCACCATTCATCAACCATTCACTATTCATCAACCATCCCCACTTCATCAACCATCCACCATTCATCAACCATCCCCACTTCATCAACCATCCACCATTCATCAACCATCCACCATTCATCAACCATCCACCATTCATCAACTATCCACCATTCATCAACCATCCCCACTTCATCAACTATCCCCAATTCATCAACCATCCCCAATTCATCAACCATCCACCATTAATCAATTATCTCCAATTCATCAACCATCCACGATTCATCAACCATTCACCATTCATCAACCCTCCACCATTCATCAACCATCCACCATTCATCAACCATCCACCATTCATCAACCATCCACCATTCATCAACTCATCCATCAAGTAAGGCTTGCAATGATTGCACTCAAGAACCGAATCAAATATTCCAAGTCTGCCTCATCTAATTTCCATTTCTAAGCACACTTTCTCAAAATCTTCTTCAACACTACAATCATTCGGGCCTTCTCAGCATTTCCGTGTTGGTTTTGTGTTGCCACGTTTAATCAAAGGTCGATGCATTCAATCGAACCTTCCCAATATATTCTCAATACGACACTGATACACTTTCTTTTCTGCACCCTTCCAAGGGCATGCTCGCATCGATGTCAATGCAGGCGGTCTTTCGCATGAAGCTTTCGAGCACACGATTGAAGAAGATGAGGCAGACTTGTGGCACCATTGTCACCACGTTAAAAGTTACTTTTCATACTTTTCAATTTTTCAATCTATTAACAGAAGCAAAATAAAAATGAATAAAAAAATAAAATTGAAACTATCCTCAAAAAATTCTCGTGCACCAAAAGCCAATAAATTCTCCAATAAAAACAATCAAAAACACTAAATCGATGAAGCTCGCAGCAAATAACTCTTTATTTCACAAAACCAACTGACTTCCTGAATGTTGACTTTGGCTCTGATGTCAGAAGGTGCAATCACGTGGCCAGTCAGTCTTATATTTCCATGTACAGTGAGGGACTCGTCAGGATTGTCTGTGTTAATGCCGACTCTGCCCTGGTGTGGTGTGGTGTGGTGTGTTGTTGTGTGGTATGGTGTGGTGTGGTGTGGTGTGGTGTGGTGTGGTGTGGTGTGGTGTGGTGTGGTGTGGTGTGGTGTGGTGTGGTGTGGTGTGGTGTGGTGTGGTGTGGTGTGGTGTGGTGCGGTGTGGTGTGCTGTTGTGTGGTGTAGTGTGGTGTGGTGTGGTTTGGTGTGGTGTGGTGTGGCGTGGCGTGGCGTGGTGTGGTAATAGGATGTTGAAAATAGCTATGGAGGTTATCAAGAAAAAAAACCAAAATTATTATGAATCAAAAATGAAAACTTGAAGTAAACGTTCGAGCACCACAATCCTTCTAACACGAACTACCACTCACTGTGTGGTAGACCACGTCGTTGGCTTTGCCTTTGTTCCACACCACCTCCATGTCATTCTCAAACTGACCTGGGTTCGATGCCTGTGTGTGCCAATTAAATACTTATGAAAAGCCTGAAAAGATTTCAAGTTACTGAGGTCTGCTGATTGGCTGCCTAAGTGCACTTCCACCACGAATCCTCCACAAAATCGTTCTTCCCACCACAAGTTCACACAGCATTCATCTATCACAGCTCGCACAACACCCACACGGTAGTTTCAAAATGCCTACAACATCCAATCACCACAACACCCTATTACAACACACCACCACAACACACCACCAAAACACACCACCACAACACACCACAACAACACACCACCACAACACACCACCACAACACACAACCACAACACACCACCATAACACCCACCACAACACACCACTACAACACACCACCATAACACTCCACCACAACACACCACCACAACACACCACCACCACACACCACCACAACACACCATTACAACACACCACCACAACACCTATAACAACACACCACCACAACACACCATTACAACACACCACCGCAACACACCACTACAACACACCATCACAACACACCACTACAACACACCACCACAACACCACCACAACACCCACCACAACACACCACCACAACACACCACCATAACACCCACCACAACACACCACCGCAACACACCACCACAACACACCATTACAACACACCATTACAACACACCATTACAACACACTATTACAACACACCATTACAACACACCATTACAACACACCACCAAAACACACCACCACAACACACCACCACAACACACCACCACAACACACCACCACAACACACCACCATAACACCCACAAAAACACACCACTACAACACAACACCACAACACTCCACCACAACACACCACCACAACACACCAGCATAACACACCACCACAACACACCACCACAACGCCCACCACAACACACCACCACAACACCCACCACAACACACCATTACAACACACCACCGCAACACACCACCTCAACACACCATCACAACACACCACCACAACACCCACCACAACACACCACCACAACACACCACCACAACACACCACCACAACACACCACCATAACACCCACCACAACACACCACCGCAATACACCACCACAACACACCATTACAAAACACCATTAAAATACACCAGCACAACACACCACCACAACACCCACCACAACACACCACCACAACACACCATTACAACACACCAGCACAACACACCAGCAAAACACACTACCACAACACACTATTACAACACACCACCGCAACACACCACCACAACACATCATCACAACACACCACCACAACACCCACCACAACACACCATTACAACACACCACTACAACACACCATTACAACACACCACCACAACACACCACCACAACACACCAGCACAACACACCATTACAACACACCACCACAACACACCACCACAACACACCAGCACAACACACCACCACAACACACCACCACAACGCCCACCACAACACACCACCACAAAACACCACCACAACACACTAGCACAACACACCACCACAACACACCACCACAACACACCACCACAACGCCCACCACAACACACCACCACAAAACATCACCACAACACACCAGCACAACACACCACCACAACACACCACCACAACACACCACCACAACACACCACCACAACGCCCACCACAACACACCACCACAAAACACCTCCACAACACACCACCACAACACACCAGCACAACACACCACTACCGTAATACCACGCCCCAACATTTCCGACCACACCACCCACTCTGACGATGATCTTGTCAGACACATGGGCCACCACAGTGTGCACTCCTGCTCCACAGTGAGCCTCGAGTGCAACCACGAGCTGGAAGTAGCGCTGGTCAGGGTTAGGCTTACCCTTCTTCCTCATGTTGTTCAGTGTGGTCTCGCTGTAGTGTAAGCGACCTACTGTCACCTTGTTCATTTCGCCTGCTACTAGGTCTAGTCTGGTGGGTGGTGTTGCGCGTGGCGTTGGTGTTATGGGTGTTGTGTGGCTTTATTGAAAGTTGTGTGGTAGGTAGTGTTATTCAAAGTTGTTGTCGGGGGTGTTGTTGGAGTTTAGACTGGTTGGCTAATGTGTGGGTGTGTACTGAGGGTATTGTTGAAGGGTTTATTTTGTTGGAAGATGTTGAGTTGTTGTTGATAGTCTTGTTTTATTAAAAGTTTCAATTCAGTGAGTTGATGTTGTCGTTGTTTAGTAGAAAAATGTTTTTAAAAGAAGGGGCTGTCAGTGTTGTTGTTGCGGATGTTGGAATGATTTTGGCGGTGTTGTTGAGGGTTGGTAGAATGCTTGTTGGTGCGCTTGTTGATAAGCTTTTTTGTGGGGTTGTTGGTGGGCTTGTTGGTGGGGTCGTTGGTGGGGTTGTTGGTGGTGTTGTTAGTAAAGTTGTTGGTGGAGTTGTTGGTGGAATTGTTGGTGGGGTTGTTGGTGGAGTTGTTGGTGGGGTTGTTGGTGGGGTTGTTGGTGGGGTTGTTGGTGGAGTTGTTGGTGGGGTTGTTGGTGGGGTTGTTGGTGGGGTTGTTGGTGGAGTTGTTGGTGGGGTTGTTGGTAAAGTTGTTGGTGGGGTTGTTGGTGGGGTTGTTGGTGGGGTTGTTGGTGGGGTTGTTGGTGGGGTTGTTGGTGGGATTGTTGGTGGAGATGTTGGTGGGGTTGTTGGTGGGGTTGTTGTTGTTTATCTTAAGCGCCTGAGAATAGTCCTCAGATGCGCTAAAGCTGGTTGTGGAAGGCGCACAAGTTCATCATAGTGTTGTTGAATGTGTGATTATTATTATTATTTTTATTTTTATTATTACTATTATTATTATTATTATTATTATTTTTTTTTTTTTTAATCATTATTATTATTATTATTATTATTATTATTATTATTATTATTATTATTATTATTATTATTATTATTATTATTATTATTATTATTAATATTATTATTATCATTTTTATTACTATTATTATTGTTATTATTATTATTATTATTATTGGTTGTGTGTTTGCCATTAGTGTTGTTGGAGGTTAAGATGTTATGGTTACAGACGTGGCAGCACCAATTTACGTGTGGTGCATAGCGGGAGACACTAGCACATTTCCTGTGGGAGATGCCACCGCAACTATGACACCTGATGGCAATGCTGTTTAGTCTCATTTTCGTATTGCAGACACAGCATTGTTTATTTGTTCCCATCGCCTGCGTGATTGTTGTGGTTGAAGTCGCGAGTCCAGCGCAGGGCCTGCAGATGAAGCCTTGAGTTCTCTTTTTGTTTCGAGTAAGGCCAGAGCAAGTCCTGTGGTATGGCTGGCTGCAGCTTGAACAGGTGATGGGGGTGATGTCACGTCTGATTGTCTTAGTGCATCCTCGGTACACTGGTCCGGGATTTACCTCGACGTCGCCCGCCCTCAAAAGGAGAGACCGGAGGTACAGGGCGGGATGTGCACCTTCGGCTATTGAAAAAGGGGAGGTGGGAATGAAGGGGGTTTGTAGTTTGCGCCTTCCACAGCACAGCTTGGTCGATGGGTTGGTTGGGTTCGAATGTCGCCACTTGGCGGCATCTCGTTGGACACCACGTGAAGGTCCCAACTCTTGTCCAACGTTGGTGGGGTTGTTGGTGGGGTTGTTGGTGGGGTTGTAGTTAGGGTTGTTGGTGGGGTTGTTGGTGGGGTTGTTGGTGGGGTTGTTGGTGGGGTTGTTGGTGGGGTTGTTGGTGGGGTTGTTGGTGGGGTTGTTGGTGGGGTTGTTGGTGGGGTTGTTGGTGGGTTTGTTGGTGGGGTTGTTGGTGGGGTTGTTGGTGGGGTTGTTGGTGGGGTTGTTGGTGGAGTTGTTGGTGGGGTTGTTGGTGGGGTTGTTGGTGGGATTGTTGGTGATGAATCTGTCACAAACGTGATGTTGCAGTAGTCGTTGTAACGGGATAGGGACAGAAGCCCCGTGATGTTTTTTTTGGCGTACTATGAAATAAATCAAATAAAGAAATATTACCAAAAATGAAAACACACAGAGAATCTACGTCGAAACTTTTCGTGTTCCCCGGGGTTGATACCACCATAATGTTCGTTTTGGTATTGTTTTGTGTTTTTAAAGATAAAGATAAAGAGGAGTGGAGAGGGCGTGTAAGGAGAGAGAACGAGGAGTGGAGAGGGCGTGTGAAGAAAAAGAAGGAGGAGTGGAGAGGGCGTGTGAGGAGAGAGAAGGAGGAGTGGAGAGGGCGTGTGAGGAGAGAGAAGAAGGAGTGGAGAGGGCGTGTGAGGAGAGAGAAGGAGGAGTGGAGAGGGCGTGATGCCCCACAAACCTCCTTGTTCCCAGTCCCCTCTCCCGCATTTGCATGCCTAATATTGTTTTTATTTAATTTTTTTGAATTTTATCATTATTTTTTTATCACTATTTCGTTTTTATTATTTTCATTTTTAATAGAATTTTTTTTTCTCAAGAATTATAGTTTTCAGTACTTTATCATCGATTTTTTCACTTTTGTCCTTATTTGAATTCTCATATTAACTGCTTCATTCTTCATCAGTACTTCCTCCTTATTCATACTATTGCTCATTGTTCTTGGTCTTGATTATTATTCTCATTTTTATTACTATTATCATTTATACTATTATTGACATTATTATTATTTATTTATTTTTCTTTAAATTTTACTTTTTTATTTTATTTATTATTATTATTTTATTATTATTATTATTATTATTATTATTATTATTATTATTATTATTATTATTATTATTATTATTATTATTATTATTATTATTTATTATTATTATTATTATTATTATTATTATTATTATTATTATTATTATTATTATTATTATTATTATTATTATTATTATTATTATTATTATTATTATTATTATTATTATTATTATTATTATTATTATTATTATTATTATTATTATTATTATTATTATTATTATTATTATTATTATTATTATTATTATTATTATTATTATTATTATTATTATTATTATTATTTCTATTATTATTTTTATTATTATTTTTATTATTATTATTATTATTATTATTATTATTATTATTATTATTATTATTATTATTATTATTACTACTACTATTATTATTAGTATTATTTTTTTTTTTAATTATTATTTTAATTATTATTATTATTATTATTATTATTATTATTATTATTATTATTATTATTATTATTATTATTGTTATTATTATTATTATTATTATTATTATTATTATTATTATTATTATTATTATTATTATTATTATTATTATTATTACTATTATTATTATTTATTATTATTATTATTATTATTATTATTATTATTATTATTATTATTATTATTATTATTATTATTATTATTTCTATTTCTATTTCTATTATTACTATTTCTATTTCTATTATTATTAATACTATTTTTATTACTATTGTTATATTTATTATATATTATTATTATTTGTTAGTTTTTATTTATCACTCATTGTCTCATATTCATAAAACTTTTGATTTTAATATCATTTTAGCCACTTCCACTCTTTCTCCTCAAAATTATGCTTGCTAGGCCTCAAAACCATTGACTCTCACTATCGACTTCTACCGCAGTGCAAGTCGATGAGGCATCACCCTGACCAGTTGTGCTTCAAATATGGAAGGTTTCAGTGAAAATTTAAATTCAACAATGCCCAAATAAGAAATACTGGAAGGAGTTCTGAATATGATGCAACGCAAAATACTACGTGGAAGCAGTTTAGAATACTACGTGGAAATGGAAGAAATAGTAAAAGATCTGCTTATATTGAGGCCATAATGGCAAGGCGGCCTCATTATGTTAAATAATATTTTTTCTATTTATTTGTCAGGTGCCAACATTCTTTTCTTTTCAGTGTGTTATTTATAGAGACGATTGAAACGTCAAACAAGAAAGTGAAGATAACTGAACCAAATACTAGGAACTGAAGAAGGTTTCTTTGGAACGAAAACACGACGGTGTACTAGAAGCATAATAAGGTAAAGCTT
>OX387251.1:5288183-5295683 GCA_947562095.1 Branchellion lobata | reverse complement strand
TGATTTATGTTTTTATGATTCTTCCCCATTCAACAAATTGGCTGTCAAAATAATTATTGCGAAGCGGCTGGATTGAAAGATTGTATTAGTTTGGTGTGGCGTGGTGCTCGTGTGTGTGCGTATGCTTGTTTGAATGGCCGTGAAACACCTAGTTTTTTTAATTATTTTTTTTATAGTCTTTATTAAAGCAAATCCAGGCAAACGCTGGAAATGGCACAAAAAAGGGTGAACAATTAAAATGAAAATAAAAATTAAAATCAACGATAACTGAATGTCACAAGAATTGTCAAGTGTCTGCTGCAAGAGATCAAAAACTGACTATAGAATCAAACTTATGAATCTCAAAAATTTAGAATTGAGTCATAGTTTATATTGAATGACTATTGAAGAATGTTTCCTCAAATTAACCAAAACTGGAATGTCAAAAGGTTCTAAGAAATTCAAAAGCAGAATTGTCTATTAAATCAAATAAATGAGTCTTAAAACTTGAGAATTGAATCATATCTTAAAACCACATAACATTACTATTGCAGAGTTTCCTTCTATTTTCCTTTTCAGCCATTTCTTATATTCACAAAAAAAGTCTGTCTGGATACCACAATTCCTTGCAATTCTCTCAACACTCGCTCACTTTCTTGTTTTTTAAGTTGGCAAACGGTATTCCTGTAGCCGATTGGTTGACGATTTCACAGCAATGTCTTTTTCTTTTTCAGCCATTTCTCAGATTGAAAGGTAATTCCGTCAAGATACCACAAGTTTTTGCAATGCTTTTCAACACTTGTTTACTTTCTTGTTGATTAATTTGGTAAACAGTATTTATGTAGGCGTTGGTTGACGATTTAACTGCAATGTCTGTATTTCAAACGATAAAATGGCGGATTTGGCAATCTCTTCAAAATCTTTTCGAAATCTTTGTAATCAGCAAAAACTATAACTCTCAGATGAATTAATTAATTTATAACTAATATTTGAAACTTTCAATTTCAAATAGTTAATAAAAATAGTTTAAATGAAGAAATTAATGTAACGGCCACACACGCGAAACCGGAAACTGATTGAAAAAAAATCGATGAAAAACTGAGAAGTTCAAAGGAATTCTAATTTCAATTTTTTTATAATTTTCGATTCATCCTTGTACCTTTGAGTTAGTTTTGTTTAAAAGTTGTTACCGTTCAGCCTACCACAATGGCTACCCATGTCCGCAACAACTGCTCTTACTGCATCTTCCTCTTCTGCAACACAACTACATTCTCAAGCAGCAAGCTTCACACCGTTACAGTCACACCAAAGCGTCGCAGTCACCAATATAAAACCATAAAACACACAATCACGACCCCTGCAACCACAATTGTTTGTCTTTTGTAGCCCAGTGCTTACCAGTTGAGTTGTATTTTGAAGCGTGAAGTTTTGTTTTCAAACTTCATTTATATAAAGTGGAATCTTAGTCATAGGACCGACCACGTGCTAGAGGGTTCTAGAGGCTCATCGGGTCAAATATGATTAAAAATCTTATTTAACCCGAGTTGCTACAGACACCACAACCAGAGCCACAACAACCACAGTTACCACCTTGATTCCATAGAAGTGGAGGTAGAAGGCATCAATCTTTTCGAGACTGCCATCGCTGCTGGAGGAGGACTTGGCAAAGAAGGGCTTGGAGGACACGCTGGTGTGCACGGTGATCTGAAAGTGGTTTTTCTTCTGACACACGAATGACTCGTCAGAGAGGGCGAAGTTGAAACCTTTGTCTGCGTCAACTCTGTAGCTTACAAGCACTCTGAGGTGTGGTATGGGGTGGTGTGGTGTGGTGAGGTGTGGTGTGGTGGGGATTGGTGTGGTGGGGATTGGTGTGGTAGTTGTTATGAATGTTGTCTTTTTGGCAGTTGGCGGTCTGACACAAGCGAATGGTTACAAATGTTGAAGATTTACAAAACAACACACCATAAACACTTTTTGAAAAAGGCACAGAAGCAAGAGTTCAAAAGGAGGAAGCCACACAACAAAATCTATCAAATAATTGGAATAAAGACATTAACAGCTACCTCTAAACTGTTCAAACCACATGACTGGATAACTCAGGTTAAACAAACAAACAAACAAACAAACAAACAAACAAACAAACAAACAAACAAACAAACAACACACACACACACACACACACACACACACACACACACACACACACACACACACACACACACAAAACACACAAAAAAACACTTACACTTCGTTTCCTTTTTCATCGAGCATGGAGCACCACAGAGCAGGCTGGTGGGCGCTCCAAGAGATGACTCGGTACGAGCAGTCCACGAAGGTTCCATCTGCATTGGCCAACTCGCTGCTGTACGTGTCGTCTTCTGAGCCCTCTGGAACGAAGCCTGCTGGTGGTGGTGTTGATGGTGGTTGATGATGGCTGGTGTGGATTGATGGTTGTTGGTTGTGGTTGGTGGTGGTGATTGGTTGAATATGAATTGAGGGTAGGTGAAAAGAGTGATGATCGGTGCAGAAGTACGGTACTAGTTAATGGAGATGGTTGAAAGTAAATGGCTGGTTGGGAAGTGAGAAGGTAGAAGTGAGGGATGCGTTGGTGAATGGGTGGCTGGTGGATGATGGATTGGGCGAATGGAAAGTAGTATTGAAGGTTTGTTGATGGAAAGCTTTTAAGGGTGGCTTTGAAGATTGTATGCGCTCTATAGATGAGGAAGGGTGTGAGAAGAAGTATATAAAACAGTGAAGAAGGTTTTGACGAACAAAGCAGAACCAAGTATATTGAGTGCATGATATTGGTTAGGTGGGTGAATGGATGGAAAGGATGGGTGAATGGATGGAAGGGATGGGTGAATGGATGAGTGAGCTGGGTGCAAGGTAGCTTGGTGTGAAATAGTAGATGAGATGGCTGAAGGATGACGTAGTAGGAAGCGCATTGCGTGCGAAAGGAATCTGGGGAGCAAAAGTGATCGATGAAATGGAGGAGCACGATGAAGAGGTTGATGTTGTTGCTTGCCTAGTAACTGTTGCTGGGCAGTGAAAGATGAACTTATGAAAAATGTTTACACAAAAATAAGCGAGCATTTCCAAAATATTTTGTTACGAAGCTGTTTTTTTTAAAACGTACCGAAGCTGAGTTCAGGCTCGTGTTTGACTGGCGGGAAATTGTAGTGGGAGGAAAGGTGGTGGTAGGGTTGTTGGTGATGTTGCGGAAAGTAATGTTGGGCTTGTTGTTGTTGTTGTTGTTGTTGTAGATGTTGGTTGATGTTGCTATGCATGTTGTTGTGGATATTGTTGTTGTTGGCGATGTTGTTGTTGTTGGTGCTGCTGGTGCTTGGCAACGTTGTAGAGTCATTCAACTTCCTCTTCTTGGAGAGTTGGCTTGAAGATGGAATTTAAATTTTTTTCAATTTTTTTAATAAATAATAATTCAATATTATGTTTTTTTCACTTTAATTTTTTTCAATTTAAAAAATAAATACTTAATAATTTTCTTTTTTTTTTCTTTTTTATCAAATCATTCAAAAGCATTCGAGAACATTCGAGTACTTTCGAGAACATGAATTGCAGAGAACTATTTAATGGAGCAATAAATCTAATCTGCTGGAAGTGTGCACATTTTACGACGTTTCACAGCACTTGCTTGTAATAATAGCATAGATAACAAGGATTATTTGTTGTATTGTTTATTCTAGTTTTTTTTCATTGTTTTTTCAGTATTTATAATCATTATTTCTTCTTTGTTATTGTAATTCTTGATTTTGTAAGAAGTTTTAAAGTGTTAATTTCCCTAAGGAAATTTCATTAGTTCACTCATTCAATATTCTCACACAAGCTCATAGGAAACTTTCTTTGCATTGAATTTTGAAAACTATTGAAAATAATTAAACATTTTTTCAAAAATTATTATTAAAAAATGATTTTCTAGTTTGAAAAGCAACTCTTTGATAAGGAATAGCAAAGTCCATGGAAGCAATTTTTCAGAGCAAACGGGCGATCACCACACGGAAGACACATCTCCACAACGATTTGGTTCAAAAACCTCGAGAGGAAAGTCCAAGCAGGGCTCATTGCCCCACACTACAAGCCTGCTGGTTTGGCCTTTTTGTCTCTTTCCAATTTTCTTTTTCCACTTCTTTATTTTTATATCTTTCTTTTTATCACTCTAGCTCCATCTTACTATTTCTTCATATAATTATCTTCATATCAATTTCTAACCATCTTTCCACTTTTCCATCTTTCCATCTTTCTATCTCTCCATTTCTTATGAACCGCTGCTGATTTAGACTTGCTTCATTTATCAGATATAATCTTTCGCTGACATTAAACAAGCAACAATTCATTCTTCTGTGCAATTAGACAATACAATCTTCAAGAAGATGTATAAACGAAGTTTTTCGAGGTAACCAGAAAATGTTTGAATAAATGGAAAGAAGAATAAGTGAGGACGATATGAGAAACAAATCATGCTACTAAAACTGAAATGCAGAAGTCACACAGCGTATTAAATGTTAAATGGAGTGATTGAATGCATAAAAGGAACTTTTGTTACGTGAACATCATTATCAAATTGTATATTAAAACATCACATTATTTCGGGCTTCAATGTTGCTCTGAAATATTACATCGTCACCGCCGCACCAATGGTTATTTATTCGTTGTAGACTGACACGCTCAGTGGCGACAAATCGGAGTTGTACTGAGAAAAAAAATTATAAAACAAAATCAATCTTATTTAATCAGAATTGTAAAGTACTCTGGACAAAGTGGGGCGCCTTGAAAGTTGTCTGCTCCAGTGAGGTGAATGGTGTTTGAAGACTCAGACACGAGTCATCGGTTCGAACCTTGGCAGTTGCCTAGTCTATCAACAGAAACTGAACAATCACCCATTTAATCAATCGTAGACTGATCCGACAATATATCAATCCATAAATTAACTAGTTCGTCTGTTGAACCAACCCAACGTCGTGCAACCAAACATCTGAGAAATTATCTTAACATCCAAACAAGCCTTCAACCATCAAAACATCCGATCATCTTTTTAACCAACCAACCATTCAGCACCCAACCATGAACCTCAAACCATCCAACCATTCAATTATCTAACCAACCATCAAAATAACCAATCATCAAACTTATCAACCATCAGAGTAACCAACCAGCAGAGTAACCAACCAACAAACTAACCAACTCTTCAACAAAGCACTCTGCCATATACCCAACCAACCATCAATCCAGCCAAATATCCAACCAACCAGCCATCTATCGAACCAGCCATTCATTCAGTCAAACAACCACCATCTATTCAACCAATCAGCCAATTTCCGCAATAAAAACATGTCCAGCATGGATGGAACAATGGCCCATTGTAAAATTCGAGATGCACATTCAAGTGGCATGATAGGCGCACGAGGCAGCTTGCCTGCCTTTGATAGGCTACGGAGATTATAAGGGGCGTTACAGGACGCGGCATGTAGAAACATAATCCGACTTATTTGAATTAATAGACAATGGACGTATTTATGAATGTGTTCACTATATGAATTATACTTCGTCGGTCACTATACCATTCGTTATAGCACGTGAATTGAATTATATGCTACACGTTGTATTTCTTGATATTTACTTCAATGAGTACAGTTACTTTTTGTGTTGCTTCAACTCGAATTAAGATGTTGAACTGTCATAAACTCTGATTCGTTGAGTACATTTCGATGTTTTAAGCGATAAACTTGGGATTAAGGCGTTGTTTCCGTGCTAACTCCCGACCGTCCGAGCACCAATGAAAGTAGCATATGAAAGTATACATTGAAAACATAAAAATACATCGTGTTCGAGTATAGAAGCAATAAATACAAATCAATTTACGATATACTGAATAGGAATAATGAATGAGAGAAAAAACTTGATAAAGATGTGATATGCAATATTATAAAGCTATCTATTGAACGAAAAATGATTGAAACTGATTGATAAATGATTCAAAACAATTAACTACATCAATCAATCAGTGAGCGATAATTCACAATTTGAAATATAAATGGTGAAGCGAAGTCAAATCAATGAAAGACCGTATAAAAGGTCTGATTTGTGAATGGAAAAATAGTTAATACCACTATAAAAAAGAGCAAGCATGATGACATCATGTACTTATGGAAACGCTCGCGTGTGTAAGCCTCATGACAACAAAGATGGTCGTGCGAGGAGGATGTTGTGTTTTACGATGTTGTGTTGTACATGTTGTGTTGTGCATGTTGTAATGTATGATGTTGTGTTGTATGATGTTGTGTTGTATGATGTTGTGTTGTATGATGTTGTGTTGTATGATATTGTTTTGTATGATGTTGTGTTGTATGATGTTGTGTTGTATGATGTTGTGTTGTATGATATTGTTTTGTATGATGTTGTGTTGTATGATGTTGTGTTGTATGCTGTTGTGCTGTATGATATTGTTTTGTATAATGTTGTGTTGTATGATGTTGTGTTGTATGATGTGCTGTACATGCTGTGTTGTACATGTTGTAATGTATGATGTTGTGTTGTACATGTTGTGTTGTATAATGTTGTGTTGTATGATGTTGTTTTGTATGATGTTGTTTTGTATGATGTTGTTTTGTATGATGCTGTTTTGTATGATGTTGTGTTGTATGATGCTGTGTTGTATGATGTTGTGTTGTACATGCTGTGTTGTACATGTTGTGTTGTATGATGTTGTGTGGTATGATGTTGTGTTGTATGATGTTGTGTGGTACATGTTGTGTTGTACATGTTGTACATGTAATTTTGCACCGTGTTTTCTTATTTTACTTTTTATTGTTTTTTAATTGTTTTTTTTTATTTTCCCGTATGAAGAAGTGTATGGTTCTAGGGTAAGGGTTGTAATAGATAGGTTTTTGTTAATTGTGTTACATTGTATTATTTGGTGTGTTTTCTTCATTGTCATTGCTCGCATGACAAATAAACGAACTGCTATTTGATACATCGTCGTGTGTTGTCTTTTGTGAAATGATTCTACAGCCCTGCCAATCACATCATTCGAATGGTGGTGCAGACTGGGCCAGAGTTTATGTGGTTCAATATGACGGCACCACTCTTTTCCGAGTGAAAGTGAATATTACAAAACCACACAAAATTATATCGAATCTCAATACACGTTTTCTTTCTGCATCTCAACAATAATTATCACTGATTATCACCTTTACATTATAAAGCCAACTTATCACCATCAAGCCTTTGATCACGTCATTGCCACTCTGCTCGATAAGGCCCTCTTTGCAAATTGATATGGATGGCAACATAAAACAAAGTTATTATTAGTAAAGCTGAAGAGAAGTCTTTATAAATCGTCCGTGCCATGGTCGCTTTAGGAGTGGTGTTGTGTGGTGTGGTGTGGTGTGGTGTGGTGTGGTGTGGTGTGGTGTGGTGTGGTGTGGTGTGGTGTGGTGTGGTGTGGTGTGGTGTGATGTGGTATGATGTGGTGTGATGTGGTGTGATGTGCTTTGGTTTAGTGTA
>OX387251.1:5273183-5280683 GCA_947562095.1 Branchellion lobata | reverse complement strand
ATTTTGTATGTTCTATTAACGTAGTTCAAATGCTTCTCTGAATGACTATTTATGTGTTGTTGAGGTGGACTTTATTTTGTTGTTTGTGTTTTTTTTTAAAATTAGTATGGTTTGAGTTGTTGAAAGAACAATGTAGTATGGTTTTTGTTTTTGTAAGAAGCAATGTAGTATGGTTTGTGTTGTTGAGAACAAGAACAATGTAGTATGGTTTGTGTTGTTGAGAACAATGTAGTATGGTTTGTGTTGTTGAGAACAATGTAGTATGGTTTGAGTTGTTGAGAACAATGTAGTATGGTTTGTGTTGTTGAGAACAATGTAGTATGGTTTGTGTTGTTGAGAACAATGTAGTATGGTTTGAGTTGTTGAGAACAATGTAGTATGGTTTGTGTTGTTGAGAACAATGTAGTATGGTTTGTGTTGTTGAGAACAATGTAGTATGGTTTGTGTTGTTGAAAGAACAATGGAGTATGGCTTGAGTTGTTGAGAGAACAATGTAGTATGGTTTGTGTTGTTGAAAAGCTAAAGTGAATGCTAAACCAGACTGTCACATAATGTTGGTGTCGTATCATTGAGGTTGATATCAGAAGATAAGATGTGTGCTCAACACATGAACATATGATTTTGCGAGCACGCGCACGTATGTGAACACACAAAACCACTAGTGAATTGTTGATGTGTGGATGATGTGGAGAAGTGGTGAGGGTTGTGGATGGTTTTCCAGTGGTGATAGGTACTGTGGTGGGGGTGGTGGTGGTGGTGGTGGTGGTGGTGGTGGTGATGGTGGTGGTGGTGGTGGTGGTGGTGGTGGTGGTGGTGGTGGTGGTGGTGGTGGTGGTGGTGGTGGTGGTGGTGGTAGTGGTGGTGGTAGTGGTAGTGATGGTGGTGGTGGTGGTGGTGGTGGTGGTGGTGGTGGTGGTGGTGGTGGTGGTGGTGGTGGTGGTGGTGGTGGTGGTGGTGGTGGTGGTGGTGGTGGTGGTAGTGGTAATGCTTGAAAGGGCAAAATAGATTGTGGGTGATTCATGTTTTTAGTGATGATGAGGGTGATGGTGATGGTGATGGTAATGGTGATGATGATGGTGATGGTGATGGTGATGGTGATGGTGATGGTGATGGTGATGGTGATGGTGATGGTGATGGTGATGGTGATGGTGATGGTGATGGTGATGGTGATGGTGATGGTGATGGTGATGGTGATGGTGATGGTGATGGTGATGGTGATGGTGATGGTGGTGGTGATGGTGATGGTGATGGTGATGGTGATGGTGATGGTGATGGTGATGGTGATGGTGATGGTGATGGTAATGGTGATGGTGATGGTGATGGTGATGATGATGATGAAAAGGCTGAAGAAGAGAAAGAGAAGAATAGTGGTTATGCTTATGTTAGCATTGGAGACTGTAAGGGATATAGAGAAATATTTCAACGAAATTGTGAAATTGAAGCGAGCGAAATGGTGGTTTGAAGAAAAATTTAACGTTTGTGGCCGTTGCTTTTGTATTTTTTAATATTTATTAATCATTTTGCATTTATCTTATATTTTAAATCATAAACATTATTTCATTAAAAGATAAATAAAAAATGATTTTACCAAAAATTTTATTATACAAACAAACCCGTAAAAATTCGTTAAAAATAAAAATAAAAAATTCAAAAATTTGAAGAAACAACAAAAATAGCTATAGACAAGCACTAAAATAACCTCTTCAAACCATAATGCAGCCTGTGTTGTGTTCTGTGAAAGAAAGCATGAGAAAGATAAAGATCGAAACAGATCGGAATAAATCGAAACAGATCGGAATAGATCGAAACAGATCGGAATAGATCGAAACAGATCGGAATAGATCGAAACAGATCGGAATAGATCGAAACAGATCGGAATAGATCGAAACAGATCGGAATAGATCGAAACAGATCGGAATAGATCGAAACAGATCGGAATAAATCGAAACAGATTGGAAACATATTGTAATAGATCAGAATAGATCGAATGAGATTGATTGAATTAACTTCTAAGGTTCTCGCAATAGAATGACATTGAGCAAAATGAGAGAACAAGTAATTGAAGAATCATATAGAAATATGAAAAAGAAAAGTTAGTATGAGTACAAACGGTGCTGATAAGGTAACTTGAAAGAGCTTGGCTGCGTTGAAGAGACAGTGAGGATGTTTGTGAGCTGCTCAAGGCAAGTTGAAGTGAATTGCAAAGAAAAAGTTAACTTTAAAATTCAAATTGTGAGTCTGTGTTAGTCGCAAATGGGAATGTGAAGATGGAGAAGGAAAAGGGAAGAAGGTGGTGAGAGGAAGGAGAAAATAAGACGGAAAAAAAGAGAGAAGGATCAAAAAAGAAAAAGATAAAAAAGGCTTTCAAATGTGCACTGGGATGTTTTGACGAGAGGCACCTCGTGATAAGGAACACCAAGCAAGTCCCAATGGCCATTGAAGGCTTTTGTATTGGTCGTAGTAGAATACCCTGATTTAATCGGAGGTTAAGTGAACTTTCAATTTCCAATAATTAGTCATAATAGAATCATTTTGATTGAATCTGAGTCATGATGATTTGAACAGATTGAAGAGTCAATTAGTTGGGATCTTCATTGCTCTTTAGTGATTTATCATTTTAATCATCTGGTTCTCGAATCGTTTTTAATTTTTTAGAGCAATACTGAAGTCTCAAAAAAGAAAAGAAAGTTGGAAATGTGGGAAAAGAAGTAAATAAAAAAAATAAAAAAAATAAAAAAATAAAAAAAATAAAAAAATAAAAAAGAGAAGGAGAAGAAGGAGGAAAGTAGGGTAGATGTTTGAGTAGAAGAATGGAAATAATGGAGCGTTTTTAAAAATGTTGGACGACTGTTTATAAATGAGAAACAATTGAAAGAAGATGGTGAAAATGGTGGGAAGGAAGATGAAATGGTGAAGAGAAAGAGAGGATGGTGGAAGAAGGATGGGAGGTTGGTGGGAGGATGGGAGGTTGGAGGGAGGATGGGAGGTTGGAAGGAGGATGGGAGGTTGGAAGGAGGATGGGAGGTTGGAAGGAGGATGGGAGGTTGGAAGGAGGATGGGAGGTTGGAGGGAGGATGGGAGGTTGGAAGGAGGATGGGAGGTTGGAAGGAGGATGGGAGGTTGGAGGGAGGATGGGAGGTTGGAAGGAGGATGGGAGGTTGGAGGGAGGATGGGAGGTTGGAAGGAAGATGGGAGGTTGGAAGGAGGATGGGAGGTTGGAAGGAGGATGGGAGGTTGGAGGGAGGATGGGAGGTTGGAAGGAGGATGGGAGGTTGGAAGGAGGATGGGAGGTTGGAAGGAGGATGGGAGGTTGGAAGAAGGATGGGAGGTTGGAAGGAGGATGGGAGGTTGGAAGGAGGATGGGAGGTTGGAAGGAGGATGGGAGGTTGGAAGGAGGATGGGAGGTTGGAAGGAGGATGGGAGGTTGGAGAGAAAGATAGGAAGGACTTGATTTAAATGTTTCTTTCATGATTAATCCTCAAAAGACGTGTTTGGGTGGTTGTGCATTCAATAAAGCTTCACTATAAATCACGCCACAACAAACCTCAGCCACGCACAGAATGGTAGTGCTTATAAATGAGTGGTCTTATTATTTTTGTTTTTGTCAACAGCATGAATTTTTGTTTAATAATATTATTAATATTATTATTCCTTTTATTATTATTCCTTTCATTTTTATTCCTTCTTTTATTATTCTTTTTATTATTATTCATTTTATTGAAATTTACATATAATTATTATTTGTAGTGGTAGTAGTAGTAGTAGTAGTAGTAGTAGTAGTAGTAGTAGTAGTAGTAGTAGTAGTAGTAGTAGTAGTAGTAGTAGTAGTAGTAGTAGTAGTAGTAGTAGTAGTAGTAGTAGTAGTAGTAGTAGTAGTAGTAGTAGTAGTAGTAGTAGTAGTAGTAGTAGTAGTAGTAGTAGTAGTAGTAGTAGTAGTAGTAGTAGTAGTAGTAGTAGTAGTAGTAGTAGTAGTAGTAGTAGTAGTAGTAGTAGTAGTAGTAGTAGTAGTAGTAGTAGTAGTAGTAGTAGTAGTAGTAGTAGTAGTAGTAGTAGTAATAGTAGTAGTAGTAGTAGTAGTAGTAGTAGTAGTAGTAGTAGTAGTAAAAGTAGTAGTAGTAGTAGTAGTAGTAGTAGTAGTAGTAGTAGTAGTAGTAGTAGTAGTAGTAGTAGTAGTAGTAGTAGTAGTAGTAGTAGTAGTAGTAGTAGTAGTAGTAGTAGTAGTAGTAGTAGTAGTAGTAGTAATAGTAGTAGTAGTAGTAGTAGTAGTAGTAGTAGTAGTAGTAGTAGTAGTAGTAGTAGTAGTAGTAGTAGTAGTAGTAGTAGTAGTAGTAGTAGTAGTAGTAGTAGTAGTAGTAGTAGTAGTAGTAGTAGTAGTAGTAGTAGTAGTAGTAGTAGTAGTAGTAGTAGTAGTAGTAGTAGTAGTAGTAGTAGTAGTAGTAGTAGTAGTAGTAGTAGTAGTAGTAGTAGTAGTAGTAGTAGTAGTAGTAGTAGTAGTAGTAGTAGTAGTAGTAGTAGTAGTAGTAGTAGTAGTAGTAGTAGTAGTAGTAGTAGTAGTAGTAGTAGTAGTAGTAGTAGTAGTAGTAGTAGTAGTAGTAGTAGTAGTAGTAGTAGTAGTAGTAGTAGTAGTAGTAGTAGTAGTAGTAGTAGTAGTAGTAGTAGTAGTAGTAGTAGTAGTAGTAGTAGTAGTAGTAGTAGTAGTAGTAGTAGTAGTAGTAGTAGTAGTAGTAGTAGTAGTAGTAGTAGTAGTAGTATTAGTAGTATAGTAGTTGAAGTAGTAGTATTATTAATAATAGTTTTCTCAGTATAGCTGACATTAACCGGTCTTAATTATTAATCTCCACACGAGCAGTCTTCCATGCACCTTTTAACACTTTTTGTCTCATTGCGGAGGCAACACTCACAAATTCTTCGTTGATGGGTGGACGCTAATATACGATGCGATTGTAGATTATCGCCTTACACGTCCCAACTCGGCCTGGCGTGAGGCCGAAGCTTTGTGGCTGGACGCCTGTGTGTGCGCGTGCGGTGTGAGCGAATAAATCTCTCTGTGGCCTAATTAATCTTATTTATGTTATTTTATTTAATCTTAAATGTTATTTTTACAACAAAAATTTTGTTTTTATTTTTTTTGTTTTTAGTTGTCATTATTGTTATTATTATTAACTTATATTCTTTCTTTTTCAGTAGTTTATTCAGTTTTTTTAGAGTTTTTCATTGAATTTTGATAAGATTTTTTGTTCAATTTTTTTTAACGGTTCATTTTTCACATCATTACACCCAAATCTTCTAATCCTTACAATTATACATTGAAAGTTTTGTTTGAAAAATCAATAGTATCATTCCAAGTATATAAAGTTTTTTTCTTGTTTCAGAGACTGGTGGAAGGTTTGCTAAAGCGGTTGAATGCCCACCTGAACACCATCTCAACACCATTTCAACACCATATCACACCCCTCCAACACCACCTCAACATAACCTCAACACCCCCTCAACACCCTCTCAACACCACTTCAACACCACTTCAACACCCCTTAAACATCATAACACCCCTTTCAAACACCACATCAACACCACCTCAACACCACCTCAACACCACCTCAACACCACCTCAACACCACTTCAACACCGCTTCAACACCACCTCCACATCATATCACACCCCTCCAACACCACCTCAACACCACCTCAACGCCACCTCCAACACCACCTCAACACCATCTCCAACACCACCTCAACACCACCTCAACACCATCTCAACACCACTTTAACACCATATCACACCCCTACAACACCACCTCAACACCACCTCAACACCACTTCAACACCGCTTCAACAGATGTGTTTTCGATGTGCAATGACATGTGATGCTGCTTGTTGTTGTTGTCATTGTTGTTGTAGTTGTTGTCATTGTTCTTGTAGTCATCTTTGTTGTTTTCGTTGCTTTTATTTTTGTTGTTGTTGTTTTTTGTTTTTAAAGAATCCGTTGCTTTATACAAACAAGTGTCTTATTTCAACCACTTTCACACACGTCTATGGATAAAGAATCTTATCGTGGTTTATTCGTAGTTTTTTTCAATGGTTGCACTTGGAAAGGTTTAGTTATTAATGGAATTGACTAGAGCAACGTCACTACCACATCATTCACAACACAACATCACTACCACATCATTCACAACACAACATCCACAACACAGTATTCACAACACAACATCCACACCACATCATCCAACCACAACATCCACAACACAAAATCCACAACACAGTATTCACAACACAACATCCACAACACAACATCCACACCACATCATCCAACCACAACATCCACAACACAAAATCCACAACACAGTATTCACAACACAAAATCCACAACACAGTATTCACAACACAACATCCACATCACAACATCCACATCACAACATCCACACCACATCATCCAACCACAACATCCACAACACAAAATCCACAACACAGTATTCACAACACAACATCCACGACACAACATCCACATCACAACATCCACACCACAACATCCAGATCCCAACATCCACATCACAACATCCACACCAGAACATCCACACCACAACATCCACACCACAACGCCTTACTTGCTGTAGTGAGCAGCTTCTTGTGGCAACAGATAATCTCCTTCCACAGCTTTAGAGGTCTCCAAGGGTCCGTAAAACGGGTACTTGATGTTTTGAGATGGAATTTTTGAAAACTGTTGAAGAAGCATTGGGAAATTTGAAGGATGTTGTTGAGGTTGCTGTAGGTGTTGTTGTTGATGTGGTTGCTGATACTGTTGTTGATGTTGTTGTTGAGAAATGTATTGATGTTGACGGTTGAAGTTGTTGTAGTTGCTTTTATTCAGAGATGTTATAAAGGGATCCTTCCCTTCATTGACAATGTTGTTGTTGATGTTGTTGTTGTTAATGTTGTTGTTGTTGCTAAGGTTGTTGTTAATGTTGCTGTTGATGTTGTTGTTAATGTTGCTGTTAATATTATTGTTGTTGTTGTTAATGTTATAAGTTGAAAAAAGTGGGTTGAATGGTTGTTGTTGGTGTTGTTGTAATCCATTCATTGCTGGAGCTGTTAATAGAGTGATTATTTCATGTGAAAAGATAATGTTGAATTAAAAAATAATTGGAAAATTATATAAAAATCACAAAAATATAGACTCCTTAAACAGCACATTATTTTTTTCACGCAAAAAATTTCGATGTAAAAGCTCGGTGAATTCGAAGGGGAACAGACACACCATAACTTTAACGAATCGAAATAACAAAAACAAACAAGTGAGCTTCAATTGGAGAAATGTTAATATTAATTAGAAACTCCGACATTGAAGAGGCCAAATGGAGAGGTTAGCGGGGGCAAAGAAATAAAACACCCCAAAAAATGTATTATCAATGGCATGAAGCAGTATACAGCCCTGCAGCGTTGGCTGCTGGGTTATCGGGTGTAGTTTTAATGTTGAGCGCTGAATAAAGTGGGTCTAATTAAA
>OX387251.1:5230683-5263183 GCA_947562095.1 Branchellion lobata | reverse complement strand
TGTGGTGTAGTGTGGTGTGGTGTGGTGTGGTGTGGTGTGGTGTGGTGTGGTGTGTGTGGTGTGGTGTGGTGTGGTGTGGTGTGGTGTGGTGTGGTGTGGTGTGGTGTGGTGTGGTGTGTGTGGTGTGGTGTGGTGTGGTGTGGTGTGGTGTGGTGTGGTGTGGTGTGGTGTGGTGTGGTGTGGTGTGGTGTGGTGTGGTGTGGTGTGGTGTGGTGTGGTGTGGTGTGGTGAAGTGTGGTATGGTGCGGAGCAGTGTGGTGTGGCATGTTTTGAAGTGGTGTGTTGTAGTGTGGTGTCGGGTGTTATGGTATGGTGTAGAATAGTGTGGTACGGTAGGGTGTGGGGTGGTGTGGTGTAGTATGATGTGATGTGGTAAGATGTGGTGTGGTCTGGAGTGGTGTTGTATGGCATGGTGTAGGGTGGTTTGGTGTGGTGTGGTGTGGTGTGGCGTGGTGTGGTGTGGTGTGGTGAGGTGTGGTGTGGTGTGGTGGGGTGTGGGGTGGTGTGGTGTGGTAAGGTGTGGGGTGATGTGGTGTGGAGTTTTCTGGTGTAGTGTGGTGTGGTATGGTGTGGTATGGTGGGGTGTCGTGTGGTGTGGAATGGTGTGGTGTGGTGTCGTGTGGTTTCCTGTCGTGTTGTGTCGTGTCGTGTGGTGTAGTGGGGTGTAGTGGGGTGTGGTGTTGTGTGGTGTGGTCTGGTGTGGTGTTGTGTGGTGTGGTGTGGTGTGGTGTGATGTGGTGTGGTGTGGTGTGGTGTGGTGTGGTGTGGTGTGGTGTGGTGTGGTGTGGTGTGGTGTGGTGTGGTGTGGTGTGGTGTGGTGTGGTGTGATGTGGTGTGTTGAAGTGTAGTGAAATGTGTTATGGTGTGGTGTGGTGTGTTGAAGTGTAGTGAAGTGTGGTGTGGTGTGGTGTGGTGTGATGTGGTGTGGTGTGGTGTGGTGTGGTGTGGTGTGGTGTGGTGTGGTGTGGTGTGGTGTGGTGTGGTGTGGTGTGGTGTGGTGTGGTGTGTGTGGTGTGGTGTGGTGTGATGTGGTGTGGTGTGGTGTGGTGTGGTGTGGTGTGGTGTGGTATGGTGTGGTGTGATGTGGTGTGGCGTGGTGTGATGTGTGATGTGGTGTGATGTGGTGTGGTATAGAGTGATGTTTATTTTAAATATCACCAAATCCACCTATTCTGGTTTTTATACGCAACATTTGAGCCAACTTATTAACCAGCGACAACCTTCAAATTTTCAATAGCTACTTGAGTCGTTATTTGACTCACCCAACAAGATTTCAACCTACCCAACAGGATTTCAACCCACCCAACAGGATTTCAACCCACCCATCAGGATTTCAACCCACCCATCAGGATTTCAACCCACCCAACAGGATTTTAACTCACCCAACAATATTTCAACTCCTTCAACAAAAAATCGACAATTTAAAAAAAATCTATTTAGTCGAATGATCAGTTCAAAGTGGTAAGGATATGTAATGAGATGTAACCTTGATTATAGATTTAAAGAGGGTACATATTGTAAGAGGGAAAGATTTTACTGGAAAGTTTAGTGGATTTTTTTACTTCATTAAGTGACAAATGAAGGCAAAAAAGGTTTGAAGAGCATGACAAAACATTGTGGAATAGAAAACATTTTGTAAATATAAGTTGAAGAAGGAGAAGGAAGCAAGAAGTATTTCCGGACCTTTGAAACCCCATGTGATTCCAGGTTATGCTTCAATTCTATTTCTTTTCACTTTCATCAATTACACCGTTTAATATCAAACACTGTTGTAGTATTTTATATCGGCGAAAATTCATCACATAAGTGGTTCTAATCAAAACATTTTCGCTGATTGAATACTGTTCAGGTACTCTCTGCTACGTACAATGAACTTTAGAGGTTTACGAAAACAAGGTAAAGATGTAGTGGATAAAAGATTGGAGGAGGAAATGTCCATAATGAATAGGTCTAGATTTAGCTTAAGTATGGTTGAGTGGTACCATAGAGAAAGGAGAATCGGTGGAAGATCTTGCGGGGAAGTAACTTAATAAAGTCTGTCAACTTATTAGGTGAAGGATCATTTCTTATTTCAAACATAGGAGTGCAAAGTTTGTAGATTTATTTCAAAAAAAATCAGTGTGAGTATGTAAGAACATGAGTTAAGTATGAGTCTTCTTTATTACCGGACAGTACTATTAGAAGCTTTGGTGAAAGGGTGTAGTGTAGTTTCAAAAGGTCTATAGTATAGAGTTACAATACTCAAAACGGGAAAAAATAAATGTGAAAATTAGCAATTTGAAGGTTGGATTGTCTAGGAGTAGCTTCAGTTGCTTGATAGGACGAAGATGAAAAAAAAGATTCAGCTGGAGATTTTTGGGGTATGAGAGAAAAAGAGGAGTCAAAATTTGAAGTATGGGCGGTTGGAAAAGGAACGAGCATTGGTTGATCAAGAAACCGAGAAGCCTCATTTGATTACCCGAAGTATGTTTAAAAGAGGTTGTTCTGAGGGAGTTGATGAAAAAAAAGAATGCCTGAAAAATGAAAAAGCTTCCATAAGAAGAGAGTTTCGTTTCATGCCCTTATTTAACTTTAAAAAGATTTTTTGATTTCTTATCTAAGAATTTCACATTTTTTTCCAATTTCTGACATTTTCAGCCTTCATCTGAATCTGCTTAAATAAAATTCATGAATAAAAGTTTGTTATTAAAGTGTGTACTCAATTTCTTTTGTAAATTTCATATTGTTCAATTGTTGATATCATCAACAAAAATAATGAATAAATGAAGGATTTCGATCGAAAAGTTCAATAAAACTAGGAAAGTAAAAAGAATTTCATCATATCAACTATATAGGAAAACTTGAACATTTGAAAGAAAATTAGTTTATATGCTGACTTTTAAGTTTTAACGTGAATAACACTTCATTTTCTTTTTTGACTTTCCGAAACACTTCATCTTTTTCAAAACTGGTCCAACACATTACCTCGTTTGCTTTTTGAAGTTGTATCATTAAAGAATAAATCATTTTTCATCATAGCTTCTCACTGAGCCTTTCTTATCTGCAGAAAACTCCCACTATCACTCACATTTATCTCATTTTTTCTTTTAATCTCTTATCACACCTCTCACGAGATCGTCTTCAACCAAACTTTTATATATTTCTTTAGCGCTTAATTTAATTATTCGATGTTTCCTTTGTGTTTGAAGGGGGTATTGTGTCGTCTGTGAGTTATTCGTAACCCTGTCAAAGCACATTCCCATAAACATTTTGATAAATTTAAACTTTCAAATTATACCAGCGAGCACCTCTTGTGCGTTAAATATTTGAAGTTTCACTAATTTTGCTTTAACTTATCAAACAAAGTTTCGGGCTGTCTTGACTGTTGCATTAGCACTGAGTTAATGTCCGGATTAGATAATAAAACATAATTCAGGAGGTGCAAACATTTGGTGTTGAATCTTCAAATGAAACTGGTGGCATGGAAAACATTTGAAAAACATAAAAAACCTTCCTGTGGCATTCGGGTGAGTTTGTTGCTGTTGCGTTTGTTGTTGAAATCGTTGTTGTGGTTGTTGTTGTTGTTGTTGTGGTTGATGATTTTGTTGTTGTTTTTGTTGAGTTAGTTGTGGTTGTTGCTGAGCTGTTGGTATTTGATGTTGGAGTTGTCTTTGTTGTTGTAGTTGATGATGTTGAAGGGATGGTTGTGGATATGCACCGAATTGAGGCAGTTGCTGGTACATAAGGTTGTTCTTGTGTTGAGAAATATGTTGTTGTTGTTGTTGTTGTTGTTGTTGCTGCTGTAACATTTGTTGTTGTTGCTGGTTCATGAAGTAGGAGCCATCAAAATCGGCTTGTGCCATGATTTGCTGACGTTGTTGTAGATGTTGTTGAGAAGGCAGATGTGGATGGGTGTGTTGGTAGGCACTGGAGAACTGGCTGAAACCAGAGTCACTCAAAGCATATCCACCGGAAAAGTAGCTCTGGTGGTCAGGATGGTAGTCGAAGGGGTTGTAGGCCGCCTTGGCGTCGGACTTGAGCTTCGACACAAAACACTTGTCGGGGATCGGGTACTCAGGGTTATGGCTGTGAGCATGAGGGTGGTAGTCAGAAAGGTAGCTGCAAGTGGCACTGGAAACTGCCTTTTGACACGAAGGCTCAATAAATTGATTTTGGAGGTTCATATTTTCCATTTAAGATTATATACCGACAGCCTGAGAAATAGTTGAGATAATTAAGGTCCTAATTATTCGGCTGCCTCTCGAGTCGGCGCTTAATACTCTAATCTCGCTCAGAACAGCTTGGTACGCTCCTTCATTAATTATCACCGTGCTTGTTGGCCTCTTCCACGCCAATTACTGTCTGCCCCAGCAGTCCTCCCAATTAGAAGGCATCAAAGAGTCTTCAGACATTTCTCAACTTTATGAAACTTTCACGCAAAAAGCTCCAACAAAAACAAGGTAACTTTGAAGTGCCTTCGAACACACATGTGTATATATGATTTTTTTTCAAACGCTCAAACACACGCGCACACAATGGTAACGCACTCATGAATGCAAACCTAGCTTTTATACATAGCTATGACTTTATCCTGAAAACTTACAAATCTTGATTGACTTTTCGAAGTATTTATTTGAAAAAAGTTAAAAAAATATTTTTTTAAGCAAGGAACGAATGAAAATTAAGTATGAGTTTAAAGTACAATTTTAACTAATCTAATCAAGAAATATGTATCGCGCCCTTTAGCACTATTCAAAGGCGCTCCCATGGAAACGGTTTCAATCGCTGTTGGCTACTAAAGGACTGGACACTCTAGGATGGCGTCTGTACCGTAGTGGAGCTGCCACTTCTAGAACTCAAACCTGGGCTCACCCAACCACATTTACAGCGGAACAGGCCAATCATTAAGCCACAGGCGCGGAGGTAGTATACTGATGATGATGATGATGATAAAAGAAATAAATAAAAAAAAATAATAAGAAATATAATAACACTAATGGAAATAATAATTATTATGATCAATATTATTAAAATTAATATTATCATTATTTTTATTATTATTTTGATTAAAGAATGAATGATTCGAGTTCTTATTGCATAAGATAACGATTATTTTCCTTTTTGGTCAATTAAATAATCTTTGAAAAGTATTGAAAATGTTTCGAAAAAATATTAAGCGCTATAGAATTTTTGGATCGAGTTATTTAAGAAAAGGCTAGAGAAGATTCGATTGGAAATTTAAAAAAAGTAGGAAGACTGAAAAGTCAAAATATTGAAGGACGCTTCAAAAATATATTTATTTAAAATATCAGTATATAATATTATACAGTCTATAGGTTTTTCCCAAATCCAAAAATTCGCACATCTCTGGCCTCCCATGCACGTCACATCTGTCCTCCCATCATGTCCACATTGGGCAGCAAGCTATTGGCATATTTGCCTGGAACAGGGAACTTATAAGGAGCGGTGGTGACATTGATGAGAGAAGGCAAGTGGTTAGTGGGAGTGCTGGGAGACAGGGTGTTGAAGTGTGGAGTTTGTTTGAGAAAGGCGGGGTGTTGTGTGGTGGGAGGATGCTGCGAAATGTTATGATAGTGGGGAACAGAAGAGATGGGAGCGTGGTGGGTGATGGAGGAGGGGATGGGATGGTGGAAGGAACGCAGCCAATCATCCTTGAAGATGTGAACGTTGAGCAATGGCACCAGGTTCGAAAGACGGTGGAAGACATGTGCAAGCACCATTTGTTCGTCCGCGTCCCTGCGAACCCTCACATGCACCGAACCAGCCTGCAGTGAGCGGGACAAACATCGAAAAGTTCATTCAAAACATTTTAAATGGAGCTTTTAATAATTAGATTTGTAATTTATGAGTAAATAAATAATAATTTATAATTTAACTTCAATTAATAAATAACAAAAAAAGCTGGCTAACCAGTTTTCCGAAGGAAACAGTCCAGAAATGTTCGTTTCTGAACTCCAAAACGCCATCTAGCGTCGATGCTTCTCTCAAACATTTGTCTAGCTGACCTATCAAATGGGCTGGCGTGGTCTGAGCGGAAGGAGAGAGTGGAGGCTAGAATGAAAAAAGATGATAAGGAAGTGAGATGAATGAGAAGAGTAAGAAGAAATGAAAAAAAGGAAGTGAGAGACAAGGCTCCAATGGGAGGAGTTTGTGGGTGGAGTTTGGGAAGGATGTTCGAGAAAGTACTAGATCATTGCATATTTTCATGCACTTCTCTTTCACTTTTCCATTTCCCCTCTTTTTCAACATCTTACAACCTCCACATTTTCCCAGTTTGCCCTACCGTCATCACATTAGACAACATCACCAACACATCATAAAAAAAACAAGGGTAACAGCAACAACAATAACAACAATCCCTACAGCAACAACAATCTCAACAACAAAAGAAACAAGCACCTGCAGGAGAATCTTGCCAGTATATGCACTCATGGGCACCATGGTGGCCCAAGTCACCAAGGCTATCCATATGCCCGCCCACGTGTCCATTGGGTGGAAGCCACTGCGGTGTGGTGTGGTGTGGTAGATTGTGGTGTGGTGTGGTGTGGTTTGGTGTAGTGCGGTGTGGTGTGGTGTAGTGTGGTATGGTGTGGTAGAGTGTGGTGTGGTAGATTGTGGTGTGGTAGAGTGTGGTGTAGTAGAGTGTGGTGTAGTAGAGTGTGGTGTGGTTTGGTGTGATGTAGTGCGGTGTGGTGTGGTGTAGTGTGGTGTGGAGTGTTGCTAAGTGTGGTGGTGTGATTTGGTGTGGTGTGGCGTGATGTGGGTAAGTTGGTGTGGTGGCGTGATTTAGAACGGTGTGGTGTGGTATGTGGTGGTGTGATGGGGTGTGGTGTAGTGTGCTGTGGTGTGATGTAGTGTGAAGGGTTATGTGGTATAGTGTAGTGTAGTGTGGTGCAATGTGATGTGGTGCCATGCGATGTGATGTGGTGTGATGGGTATGGTGTGAGATGGTGCAGTTTGATGTGGTATGATGTGATGTGGTGTGATGTGCTTGTTGTATGGTGGTGTAGGGTGGAAACGATTGTGATATCGGCGTCGTTTTTGTGTGTGGCTTGGTGCAGTGTGAATGATGTGGTGATCATGGTGTTTTTATTGTAACGTTGGAATATGGCGATAAGCGTATGTGATATTGTGTTAATGTATTGGTAGGTAAAATAACGCTGAGAAAAAATTTAAAACATTAGCGGTAACAACGAATGAACAAATCAACTATTTATCTACACATCTATTAAATCGTTATTTACATAACCATTATACAACAATATCGCCGTAACTCAAACTGGGTTACACTCACTAGAGATGGACGAAGAGGTGGGTGATTGCGAGAGAGGCAGCGCCAGCCACAGCGACCAGAGAAAGCGGGTTGAGTCGAGGAAGGAGAACCTTTGAGAGACCTGGTACTATGCAACACAAGCTGGTAGTGGTTTTGTAGTGGTGGTGAGCACAGTGATGATATTGATGGTGGTGGGAGTGATGCCGATGCTGACTTCGTAGCACTGTGGTTATTTCATTACTGTTGTTGTGTTTATTCATGAATTAATTAGTTATAACGGCAGATTTCCTTCAATTAATGTGGTTTTTGTTAAAGTGAAATTTTTAGTTATAACATGTTCCGTTATTGTAGCTGAGGATTCTTAGGATCGTTGTTGATTTGATATTATTTTCATTATATCACACAAACACACACACACACACACACACACACACACACACACACACACACACACACACACACACACACACACCCACACACACACACACTCACTCACTCACTCACTCACTCACTCACTCACTCACTCACACACACCTCTCACTCAGATCAGACACATGTTCTTGTAGCCAAGAGCTGGAAGAGGCGTGGATGACGTGTTCGAAGGAAGGGTTGTGCAGGCCATACAGCACCCCAGTGTGGAAAACCAGCACCAACAACGTGCCCAACAACAGCCTGCCCCTGTGTTTGTGGTATTGTTGTGGTTATGAGTGTTGTGGTAATTGTTGTTGGTTGTGGTAATTGTTTTTGCAATTGTTGTTTGGTGGTTGTGAGGTTCTTGTTTTTAATCGTTGTTGAGTTGAAAATCTTTTGGTGAAGTGGAGTGGTTAATTGGGGAAGCAAAGGTTGTTGGGTGAGACATGAAAGAGAATGGAGGGTGAGGGATGAAGGAAGTTATTGGTTGAAGGAAGAAAATGGATAAAGGATGGAGAGGGATGAAGATGGATCGAGAGGGATGAAGAAGGATGGAGAGGGATGAAGAAGGATGGAGAGGGATGGAGAAGGATGGAGAGGGATGAAGATGGATCGAGAGGGATAAAGAAGGATGGAGAGGGATAAAGAAGGATGGAGGGATAAAGAAGGATGGAGAAGGATGAAGAAGGATGGAGAGGGATAAAGAAGGATGGAGAGGGATGAAGAAGGATGCAGAGGGATAAAGAAGGATGGAGAGGGATAAAGAAGGATCGAGAGGGATAAAGAAGGATCGAGAAGAATGAAGAAGGATGGAGAGGGATGAAGAAGGATCGAGAAGGATAAAGAAGGATGGAGAGGGATGAAGAAGGATGGAGAGGGATGAAGAAGGATGGAGAGGGATGAAGAAGGATGGCGAAGGATAAAGAAGGATGGAGAGGGATAAAGAAGGATGGAGAGGGATGAAGATGGATCGAGAGGGATAAAGAAGGATCGAGAGGGATGAAGAGGGATGGAGAGGGATAAAGAAGGATGGAGAGGGATAAAGAAGGATCGAGAGGGATGAAGAAGGATCGAGAAGAATGAAGAAGGATGGAGAGGGATGAAGAAGGATCGAGAGGGATAAAGAAGGATCGAGAAGAATGAAGAAGGATGGAGAGGGATGAAGAAGGATCGAGAGGGATAAAGAAGGATCGAGAGGGATGAAGAAGGATGGAGAGGGATGAAGAAGGATGGAGAGGGATGAAGAAGGATGGAGATGGATGAAGAAGGATGGAAAGGGATGAAGAGCAGGAAAAGAACTCACGTGTGAATGTCAGGCTGCTCAACTATCACTCGCTCAAAACTGCAGAGAAGACAGTGATTGATTGCTTGAGTAATTAAACAATGAATTGTTTCATAAATTGATGCATTAATTGATCCATCATTTGAGAGCTTTTCGTTCCTCTTTCGGCTCATTCACCCAGTTATATCATGTAAAAAGCGCCCCTGAGGCAGCCTTGTTTGCAAGCTGTGCGCTAGAACAAATAGTACATTCAGTCTCATAAAGTTTAAACGGTTATTTATCAAGCAAGTAAATAACCTGTTTTCAAAATTTTCAAAAAAAATCTGGCGAACAAGAAGGCGGTATCTAAAATACTGATGAGCAAAAGAACACCAACTTGAACAAAAACCATACTTGATCAACAACATAACACAAGGCGACATTGAGGCATGAAAGATGGAAAATTAGTGGATTAGGACAAGAAGCGAACGTCAAGAACTTTAAAGGGGCGTAGACGCCAAAGAGACCTCTCCTTGATGATGAAAAAAGAGGCCAACTGGCACAGGACTGTGCTTGCAAACACAAACAACACCTCAAAGCGTTCGTATCTGTTATAATATAAATAGTAATGATAATAATAATAATAATAATAATAATAATAATAATAATAATAATAATAATAATAATAATAATAATAATAATAATAATAATAATAATAATAATAATAATAATAATAATAATAATAATAATAATAGTAATAATAATAATAATAATAATAATAATAATAATAATAATAATAGGATTATGAATAGAAATATAATGTATATAATAATAAAATGAATTAAAATATGAATAATATGAATGATAAAATGAAGATTAAAATACTTTGAAAAAATTTTGTATCATTAGTAGTGAAATTATCCTTTTCTAAAAGAATATGTGAACAATAATAATAACTATTATTATTATTATTATTATTATTATTATTATTATTATTATTATTATTATTATTACTTTTAATTTTATTAGCAGTAACTATAGTATCCTCGAATCTAATGAATATTTTCAATTTTGTGATATGAATTTATATTAATACAATATACGCTAGAATGAATTTTGAAAATTCCAGTGAAAGATGTAAGAGTCAAAAGGGTTACCCAAATGAATACACCGAAGACTGTTCTTGCTTTTTGACCCAGATCGTCAAGAGGATTGTTAGCATGCTGATGATATTGTTTAATATGACTGTTAGAATGTTAAGGAATTGATGATGGCATATTAAATTATGATTTAAATTGATTTGCTTTCAATGTATTGTTGTGTAATGCAACATATTTAAATTAATTAATTTAACAGTTCTTTATTATATAACGTGTTTTATATTATGAATTATTTTTCATGATTTTTGTGAAAGAGGTGGTGCTTGAATGAAGACCCGGAGGCTCACAAACCTCAGGAAGTCGAAGACAGTGAGAGAAGTATAGGCTGCCAAGGCTTGAAAAAAAAAAGCATTTAATAACTGCAGTTTAAATTTATTTCTAAAGCGTTCTACTCATTCAAAGCCATTTGAGCATTGTACAAACTAACTTCAAATGTTGAATGTGATTATTATTAGAATTAAACTAATTGGAATTAGAACCTATTAAGAAACGGATGACAAAGACTTTAGATTTTTTAAATTATCGATTTCACAAAGAACACCTATGCTATTGGTAGAGACACACCAACAAATCAGAACGAGCGTGCATACTGCGTTCACCACCAAGTAGCTGAGGATTCTTTTGGCCTGTTTGTAAAAGCACCCATCAAGAGTATTTTTTAATTTTTTTGAAATTTAGAGTTATTTAACTTTTTATAATAATTTTGTGCCTTTTGTTCTTTGAAAAGAGATTCTACGTGGTGTCTCAATGTTTTGGTCGCTCCTTTACCATCCTTGTATTGAGAAGGAATCGTACCCTGGATTTATAAGTAAATCTTTCAAACATAGAGCACTTGAAATACTTTTTGTTGTTGATTTCTGTAAAGACTTTTAGCGACTTTAAGCAAACATAAGTTTCCAATAATCGTGAAACTCACAATGAGATCGGGTACATCAACTGCAGTTGAATCTTTCACCATTGTAGATTTATTTTCATGCAAACTGAACGTTACAAGACTAAACGATTATGAAGAAACAAACTTTGAAAGAGCATAACACGTCAAGTAAGTTACCTCTCAATTTAAACTACCGATTAAAAGTGAACTAGTGTTAGAGAAATTGAATAGGGGAAAAAGGATTAGAAAAAAATCTTAAAAAAAGGTTTACAGTATTACTACTTTGATATATTTCATGAATTCATTCTAAACATTATATCTAGGTAGATACATCAATATTCAAGTAACTAGATTTTCGTATGAGTACGCGATCAAATTAAGCGAATAAATTCAATAACCAGTAAACATTAAAAATAAATTCAGAAAAAAGTAATGGATTTCATGAACTATTGAACCGAGATAGATAAGTAATAAAATATAATATACTCAGTCATGTCAAAATCCCCAAAGAAAATTTTTTCTTCAATAAATAACAAAATATTTACAATGAGAAGAAATACATAAACTTTTAAAGTAAACTTTGAAATTATATTGATAAGTATCAAAGCCTTTCAAATCCAATCTATTTTCCATGAAAACCCAATAAATCAACTTTTCACAAACAAGTAAAAAAACTAAACCATCCCTCATGTTCTAAATGATTTTTTTTAGTTTTATTGCCATTATAGCCACTATAATGATTCAATTCCACTCTTGCTTCATGATTCGAAGGGTACTCGAAGGAAGTTGAGGTCCAATCAAAGGATGTAACTGCATCAGCCAAGTGCACAACCAACTGAAAATTTTCAATGTTTGAATTCAAATCGCGATAAAATTAATTAATTTTTTAAGAAAAACTCACTAAAGATAGCAGCAGAATGCAGTTTCAATTAGCATGACTTGAATGATTCTGTAGATAAAAATGTATTAATAAAAAAAATCGTATTGAAATTCAAAAATGAAATATAATTATCGATTTATATAAACTTTAAACAAACCCTTTGTTGGGGCCTCTAGGAATGAACCAAGGAACAATTAAACCAATGACACCCCAAAACAAAGTAAAAACTATGAGAGCCCATAAAGCCATCGGTTTTATGTGAATAGATTTTATCGAATTCAAAAAATTAACTTTTATAAATTCACCTGCTTAAACTGAATTACGCAATTTCGTTAAAAATAAATTAAATTATGAGAATCTGTCACAAGGTAAACACAATTAACATAATCAACGCTGCTTCTCTTTTAAGCTTAGAGCCAAATTTAAAGACCTATATATTTTGAAAGTTTGAAATGGAATGTTCCGTTCCTATAAACCCTAAATATTTATGAAAATATAAATTAACAAAAGATTTTTTAAAATTTTAAATGACCAAAGATTATGATGCGTCTCTGAATAAATTAAGCGCTTGTGACGGGTAGGGCTCAGGTTTCGATTTTTTGATGAATTCAAGTTTGAGTTGTGAAAAAACAATATGTAAAGTAAATAAAAAAGTTTTGCTGAAGTGGCTAAGTCACTTAGTAGCCCACCGGCGAGTTAAGCGTACCTCTGGGGTGCCTATGAACCATGACTAAAAGGTGTTTTAAAGATGCATTGATTAGAAGAGATAATTTTTTTCAAACCGAATAATCGTAATCTCATAGTAATATTACATGCTCTTTTTTTCAAAGTCTTTATCGAAACAAATCCAGACAAACACTGGAAATGGCCCAAAACACGGTGAACAATCAAAATGAAAGAAACTGAATGTCATAAGAATTGTCAATTTTCTGTTTCAAGAGATCAAAACTGACTGTAGAATCAAATTTATAAATCTCAAAAATTTAGAATTGAGTCATAATTTATATTGAATGACTGTTGAAGAATGTTTCATCAAATTAATCGCAACTGGAATTTTAAAAGGTTCTAAGAAATTCAAAAGTAGACTTGTCTATTAAATCAAATAAATGAATCTTTGAATTTGAGAATTGGATCATATCTTAAAACCACATAACATTGGATACCACAATTTCTTGCAATGCCTTCAACATTCGCTCACTTTCTTGTTTTTTTAAGTTGGCAAACGATATTCTTGTAGCCGATTGGTTGACGATTTTACAGCAATTTCTTTTTCTTTCTCAGCCATTTCTCATATTCACAAGTCCGTCAGGTTACCAAAAATTTTTGCAATGCTTTTCAACACCTGTTTACTTTCTTTTTGATTAATTTGGCAAACAGTATTTATGTAAGCGTTTGTTAACGATTTAACTGCAATGTCTGTATTTCAAACGAGAAAACGGTGGATTCGGCAATCTCTTTAAAATCTTTGTAATCAGCAAAAACTATTACTTTTGAATGAATTTATTTATTTATAACTAATATTTGAAACTTTCTATTTCAAATAGTTTATAAAAAAAGTCTAAATGAAGAAATTTAAAGTAACGACCATACACGCTTTCGAAAAACCGGAAACTTGTATACCACATAGTCGTAAGCTTTCCTTACAACTATCGTCATCACTATTTCATATACTTCGGTATTTACATGATTTAGCTTAGACTAATTCATACTCTAAGCATTTTGAGGGTTTATCGTTTTTTTCTTCTTTTTATGGTAAATTTTATTCATATGTTACAATCACTATTCGTAATTTTATGTTTTATTTTGTGTTCAACACTTCTGCGCCTGTGGCATAATTATTGACCCATTCCGCTGTGAAGTGTGATTGGGTGAGCCAAAGTTTGAGTTTTAAAAGCGGTTATTCAAATGAAGTACAGATGCCGTCACAGAGTGTCCAGTCATCTAGTACCCCACAGCGAGTAAAACCTTTTCCATGGAAGCGCCTTTGAGCATAGTGCTAAATCGCGCGTTACAAATGTTTCGATTAGATTATCAGAGTAGGCATGTTTGGATAAGTTATCTAAGCTGATCTACTCAAAATTTGATGTTGAAAACATCATAATTTATTATCAATGCACCATCCTTTACACCTATGCACTCCCTTAATAAAATAATCAATAGTTTTGCTTATCTTTCCTTTTCATCATATGATAAAAGTCCTCTGTAACTGATACTTAAATTTTTTTAATGCTCTCACTCAAGTAAATTTTTATCGAAGCTTCAAAGATCTCATTAATAACTTACACATAATATCTCTAAATAGCATCTCCCAGACCTCGTCTTTCTCTTCAACGCATAAGCTTTTAGCATCTTAACAGTTTCATTCAAAGAAACCTTTTAATCACATCTTCATATTTCCCATCAAGTCCTCCCTCCATGCACCCCATCAGATCCTCCCTCCATGCACCCCATCAGGTCCTCCTTCCATGCACCCCATCAGATCCTCCTTCCATGCACCCCATCAGATCCTCCTTCCATGCACCCCATCAGATCCTCCTTCCATGCACCCCATCAGATCCTCCCTCCATGCACCCCATCAGGTCCTCCTTCCATGCACCCCATCAGGTCCTCCTTCCATGCACCCCATCAGATCCTCCTTCCATGCACCCCATCAGGTCCTCCTTCCATGCACCCCATCAGGTCCTCCTTCCATGCACCCCATCAGATCCTCCTTCCATGCACCCCATCAGGTCCTCCTTCCATGCACCCCATCAGATCCTCCTTCCATGCACCCCATCAGATCCTCCTTCCATGCACCTCATCAGGTCCTCCTTCCATGCACCCCATCAGGTCCTCCTTCCATGCACCCCATCAGGTCCTCCTTCCATGCACCCCATCAGGTCCTCCTTCCATGCACCCCATCAGGTCCTCCTTCCATGCATCCCATCAGATCCTCCTTCCATGCACCCCATCAGATCCTCCTTCCATGCACCCCATCAGATCCTCCTTCCATGCACCCCATCAGATCCTCCTTCCATGCACCCCATCAGGTCCTCCTTCCATGCACCCCATCAGGTCCTCCTTCCATGCACCCCATCAGATCCTCCTTCCATGCACCCCATCAGGTGCTCCTTCCATGCACCCAATCAGGTCTTCGCTCCATGCACCCAATCAGGTCTTCGCTCCATGCACCCAATCAGGTCTTCGCTCCATGCACCCAATCAGGTCTTCGCTCCATGCACCCAATCAGGTCTTCGCTCCATGCACCCAATCAGGTCTTCGCTCCATGCACCCAATCAGGTCTTCGCTCCATGAACCCAATCAGGTCTTCGCTCCATGCACCCAATCAGGTCTTCGCTCCATGCAGCCAATCAGGTCTTCGCTCCATGCAGCCCATCGAATTCTCCCTCCAATCAAGTCCATCTTAATAAGCAGAGACGAAAAGACAACTACGCCGAAAAGACCTCACAAATCTTTTTTTTCGTTTTCTACTTTTTCATAAACTTTGCTCGTTTTTATTTAATTTTGGGTATTTTTCACATTGTATATAACTGTCAGCCTCCTATTTCCATCTAGTTATTGCATTTTATTCTGTCCTTTCTTGTGTTCTCAATTTTTATCTCAAATTTTTGGTAAACCTAATGTTTTAAAAACGATTTTCTTTCTTTTTTGATTTTAATTCATATTCTTCAACATTCTGAGAGTTTGACCGAATTTAATTTAATAAAAACAAGAAAACCTTTCAAAAAAATAAACGCTAAAAACTTTTCCTAAATGAAGACCTTTCTTAGGACTTTTCAAACCTTTATTTGAAGAAGTGTCGACATTGAAAAATAATATAGTCATTCAAAGAATCAAGCTGTGACCATCATGGCTTCAGGCTTTGGTGTCAAATCCACCTCGGTGCCCATGCTGTTTTCCTGCAGGATCTCAACCTGCTCTGACAACACTACCGTGGTGCCCTTGGCGTATTCGTAAGTTCCTTGCCTGTGTGTGTGTGTGTGTGTGTATCCTTTTTGTAAGTAAGGTGCATGGAAAGAATCCTGAAACAAACCTTAAGTGATTCATTCATCATTTTAGTTATTGGTTTCATCATTCAAAGTGGTAAATAGATTTTCTAATTCAATCTTTTTATAAAAGCACAAATAAGATTACTTTTTCCTCTCATTTCAATTAAAAATAAAAATTGGATCCTTGCTAATCCCTCTGCCTCAAACCCTATTCAAACTAATACTACCACTTCCGCAAATACTACTACTACTACTACTACTACTACTACTACTACTACTACTACTACTACTACTACTACTACTACTACTACTACTACTACTACTACTACTACTACTACTACTACTACTACTACTACTACTACTACTACTACTACTACTACTACTACTACTACTACTACTACTACTACTACTACTACTACTACTACTACTACTACTACTACTACTACTACTGATGTGGGTCCTCCAAGGTTGAAGATGACCACGGCTTTTGTGTGTTCTCAAGTGGCTACTCAGCCCAATTCTCGCCTTACAGAATGGACAGATGAAGGATGTTGAAGATACTTTGAACGTCATCCTTTTTTGTACAGATTCCTGTCTTCTTTTCTGTTGCTTGAGTTTTTTCGACCGGCCCACGCCATTTGTTTTTGTCTGAGGCTGAAGACTTCCATGTCTTTGTGTCAAAACCCTGTTTATCTGGGGTCTTCTTGAGAATGTCTTTAAACTGCAAGCTTGGCTTATGAGCTGGTCTCCTTCCTCTAGTGAGTTCTCCATACGTAAGGTGCTTTGGAGCATGATAATCGGGCTTTTTGGAGACATGACCTGCCCATCTCACCTGGTTCCTTTCAAGATAGTACAAAATGGCTTGCATTTTTGTTTTTTTGCAAAACAACTTTGTTCGATATCTTGTGGAACCACTTTATCTGGAGGAGGCTACGAAAACTGCTCACATGGAATTGTTTTAGTTGTTTTATATGTCAAGAGTAAACTCTCTAGGTTTCGCTGGAATAGAACAGCACTGGAATGATTGCTGCTCTATAGACTTCAATTTTTGTGGCCAGACCATCTATAGTCCAGACATTACTACGCAACTTATAAAAGCCGCCTATGTCTTGGCGAGTCTGTTGTTTATTTCATTGTCCGCTGGAGCAGCTACAGAAATGACAATTCCAAGTAGGTGGGAGACTTCATGGACCTAAGCCTTTACAAACCTATCATTATGTTTGGACCTTTGTAAGACTTACCGGAAACAGGTTGGTGAATAACTTCAGTTTTCTTAGTGTTGATGGTGAAAGTGAGGCTCTCGCATGCTGCTGAGAAGTCTTTTACTACTTTCATTACTACTACTACTACTACTACTACTACTACTACTACTACTACTACTACTACTACTACTACTACTACTACTACTACTACTACTACTACTACTACTACTACTACTACTACTACCACCACCACCACCACACACAGAATTAATAAAGATCCCACCAACCTCTTTCCCTTGGCACAGGCAAATGCGTAGTTCCTAAGGTACTCAACGTTTCCCTTGGTGATGATGCACAGGTCAATGTTGGAGCCAGAGCCGAGGTCGTTGAAGATACCTGCAGCCACGGCATCATGCACCAGTTTCATGCCTTCCTCCTTCTGCAAGGGATTCAATCGGTGCTTGTGGAAGAAGGTGCAAAGATGGTGTGGTGGTGGGGCTGGGTGTATAGCAGAGTAGGTGGAATGGTGGAAAGTCCAAGATTTTTTTCAAAGAATGATGTGACCTTTTTTCTTCAAAATTTCAGTATTATATTTTAAAATATTTTTCCAATTCTGATAAAAACAGGAATTTTCAAATTGACAACACATTCATACCTCCATGTTCACTTTGAAACGACTTTCAAATACAGCCATGGCAGCCAAAGAACCAGAACCTGAAACAAAATTATAAAGTTAGTTCAAATGAAGGTTTTATATATAAATAAATATCTGTTTGCACCATTTTTGTTTTATTTTCAAATGTATAATTGGATCTTCATCTGGATTTCTGATGAGTTTAATGAGGTTGAAATGGATGAGACTATGAAAAGATGGGACAGTATAATGATTGAATACATCAGATGGAAAAGGCTATAAGAGATGTGAAAGACTGCAGGGAGTTACCCATGGTGACATAGGGTAGGAAGTTGCTGCTGCCATGGGGGAAGATGGAGAAGAGGTATGAGCCTGTGTGGTCCACTCCCCCCAACACCAGAGCTGCACTGACATGACCTCCATACCTGACAAATAAAGAAATATGGAGTGGGTGGATGAGGGGTGTCAAGTGATAGAGATAATTTAAATTAATGCATTTTACAAAAAAAAATTTAAACTTTAAATTAATGACTCAATGGACGAACTATAAATAAAAAAAAAGGAAATTAAATAGCTGTAGTTTTCAAAGACTCAAATTGACAAAAAAACATGAAAATGTAATTTCAAGAGGTGGAAGAGGTGAAGAACTGTTGAGAGCGGGGTGAACCTGAAGAGGTATTGGGAGATGAGCCGGTTGGCAGCCTGCACTCTAGCTTCCCGCCCAGTGTTCAGTCGCATGAGCTCCATGTTACTCTCAATCATGCGTGTCACCATCTCCGTGTCAGCTGCTGTGCCTGCTCCACAACAACTAAGAAAGTAGGAGAACAAGGAAGATACAAACATAACAAAGGTCAAGCATTAATATGGTAGCATAAAAAGTGCTGGCACTACTGTCGCAAGATTTTGAAACTATAAATTGCTTAATGATTTGGTTAAATTATTATGAAAAGGAAATAGTTGTAACAAGCAATAAATAAGTAATATAATAAACTATGAATAATTTGAAAATTGATATGTACTAGATGTTCTTAGCAATTTTGTGGATTTTGGAGCAGTTGAGATCGGCAACAATACTCCCCTCAGTGGCTCTGGTGTCAGCACCCAGTATAACCCCATCCTGGTGGAAGAAGACGAAAATGAAATTTATGTTTGCTGAAATTTATGAACTATAAAATATTTTTAAACTTATAGCAGATAATTAATTTATTTTGCTATTAAATTTTTTTAGTTATTAGCTTGGAAAAACACCTTATAAATCAATCCAACTATAGTTGTTCCAGTTTTCCTGGCTTTAGGAAGTGTCAAGCCTTGATTAGCCAAGATAGCATTCCTAAAAAAAAATGTATTAAAATGACTAAATATAAAATTTCGATGTTTTTTCCTGAGAGATCGAAAATTGACCATATCAATAAATTTTGAATAAATGAGAAGGTACAACATAAAAACTTTTATGGTATGCATTTTACAATAGTAAATCCACAGATTGTATCATGAAGTCATGACTTGCACAAAAGTGGCAGTATTATTAAGGTAAGTAGAATAAAATCTCGTTTATTAATTTTAAAAATAATAGAATACGCAACCTTTTACAGTTATCAAACGAAAATCCCCCCGCTGAAAGTTCTTCTAAAGTCCCTGCCATTTTTATAAATCAACACTGCTAAAAAGCTTCACTTTTGTTTTTACTACACAAACGAAAAAGTTTCTAATTTATTTAAAAAAATTAAAATTGTCTATTAATTAGAAAAACCTCTTTGTATAATTTTTGAACTGAAAAAAATTTTATATAATAATATTAAACTGAAAAATAATCTAGCAAGACTTTTTTTGTAGTTTTTATTGAAGCAAATCCAGACAAACACTGGAAATGGAAAAAACATGGTGAGCAATCAAAATAAAAGGGAAAAATTGAACTCAACAATAACTGAATGTAATAAATGTCACTTGTCTGTTGCAAGAAATCAAAAACTGACTATAGAATCAAATTTGTCATTATCGAGTTTCCGGTTTGGCGAAAGCGTGTATGGCCTTTACTTTAATTTTCTTTAGTTAAACTATTTTTATTAACTATTTAAAGTTTATAGTTTCAAATAATAGTTATAAATAAATTTATTTACCTAAGAGTTATATTTTTTGCCGATTACGAAGATTTTGAAAAGATTTTTAAGAGATTGCCGTCACGTTTGAAATATCGTCAACCAACACCTACATAAATACTGTTTGCAAAATTACTCAACAAGAAAGTAAAAAAGTGTCGAAAAGCATTGTAAAAATTTATGGTGTTTTGACGGACTTGTGAATGAGATAAATGGCTGAGGAAGAAAAAGACATTGCTGTAAAATCATCAACCAATAGGCTACAAGAATACTGTTTGCCAACTTAAAAAAAATTGAGCGAGTGTTGAAGGCATTTCAAGGAATTGTGATATCCAGACAAAACTTCTTTGTGAATATAAGAAATGGCTGAAAAGAAAGATAAAATAACTTGAAATAACGCTGCAATAGTTATGTTACGTGGTTTCAAGATATGATTCAATTCTCAAAGTTTAAGACTCATTTATTTGACTTAATAGACAATTCTGCTTTTGACTTTTTTAGAACCTTTTAACATTTCATTTTTGGTTAATTTGATGAAACATTCTTCAATAGTCATTCAATATAAACTATGGCTCAATTCTAAATTTTGAAATTTATAAATTTGATTCTATAGTCAGTTTTTGATCTTTTTCGCCGTGTTTTGTACCATTTCTAGCGTATGACTGGATTTGATCTAGTAAAGACTATGAGACTTTTGGCTTGTTATGAGTAACAGTGGGCTGAAATCGTCAAGAAAGGGCTTTTTTGTGACTGTAGATTATGCCTGAAGGGAAAATGTTCCTTGGTTCCTACAGCAAACTCATTTCACAAAAATAGAACATTCTTCAATAGTTATTAGACGTGATTAAAACAATTATCATAGTACAATCTTTTATGTTCATATTTTAATTTTGTAGTAAATTTTGCTCCTATTTGTCGACCTGGACTTTTTGTAGCAAGAGTTTTGGTTGGTTTTCTTTTGTTTTTAAATTTTTATTTTTTCTAATTTAATCTAATCAAATCATTTGTATAGCGCTGATTACACACTGTTCAAGAGAGCTCTGTTACGAACTTTTTGAACAATAAAGTTTCAAGGGCCGTACAAAAACAAAGTAGAGAGTAATATAGGAAAGATTGGGTAGAATAGAGTTCCATGAAAGGGGCCCACAGTAGGAAAGTGTAGATTCAGCATAAGTAACATTGGAAGGTATCCTAAAAAATGATAAGTATCTTACGAGGAGGCAACTTAGAAAGGTCAGCTAGGTATTTAGGTGAGTGAATATTTTTTATTTTAATTATAAGAATGCAGATTTTGAAATCTGGTCATTTTTAAAGAGGTAACCAGTATATAAAGATAAGAATAGGAGTTATACGCAGAATTTGTGAGTACCAGAAACTAAGGAGGCAGCGCTATTGAAAGCTTTGGTGGGAGGGCTTAGCATGGTCTCTGGGAGTCCATAGTATAAATAGTTACAATAGTCAAAGCAGGAAAGAATAAGCAAAAAAACTAGTCATTGAGGGTTGGAATTTCTAGGGAAAGTTTCAGTTGCTTGATACGGCGAAGATGAAAAAAAGATGATTCAGCTACAGGTTTTATTTGTGGTATGAAAAAAAGTAGTCAAAAGTTTTTTTAATTTTATTTTTTCATAGTCTTTATTGAAGCAAATCCAGAAAAAAGCTGTAGAAGGCACCAAACATTGTGAACATTCAAAATAAAAAATAAAATTAAATTCAACAATAACTGAATGTCATAAGAACTGTCAATTGTCTGTTGCAAGAGATCAAAATCTGACTATAGAATCAATTTATGAATCTCAAAAATTTAGAATTGAGTCATAGTTTATATTGAATGACTATTGGAGAATTTTTCATCAAATTAACCAAAACTGGAATGTTAAAAGTTTTAAGAAATTTGAAAGCAGAATTGTCTATTAAATCAAATCAGTGAATTTTAAAACCATATAATCATATCCTAAAACCATATAATCATACCTTAAAACCACATAATATAACTATAGAAAAGTTATTTCAAGTTTTTTTTCTATTTTCTATCTTTATTGAGGGGAAAATTCCAAAGACAAGAACAACGTCATTTATTTTCTGTTGAGTAAGTCCGCAAACGATTTTCATGTAGGCGTTGGTTGACGATTTCACTGCAATGTCTTTATTTCAAACGAGAAAATGGCGAATTCGGCTATTTTTATTAAATCGTTTCAAAATATTCTCAATCAGCAAAAACTGAAACTCTCAGATAAATCAACTTTTCTAGAACTTATATTTGAAACTTTAAATTTTAAATAGTTAAAAAAAAGATTAAATAATTTAAATTAAAGTAACGGTTATACACGCTTTTGAGCAACTATAAAAAAAGTGAAGCTCAAACTATGGATGGTGGAAGAAGGGGCGAGTAAAAGGTTTGATAAAATATTAATTGAGGAAAGAGATTCAATAAGACGAGAAGATTTGCTAAAATATATAAGATCAAATTTTGAGGGATTGAGTTTGAGAAACATAAAATCACTTCAAAAGATTATTTTACAAATGCAAGAAAGAATTTGAGAGATAGTAAAAGATAATTAATATCTGGAACTGAAGTAAAAATGTTAGAGTCATCAGCATAAAGTTGACTCTGAAAAAAAAATGATGAAATAATTTTTGGGAGTTCAGAAGTATAAAGAATAAAAAGAAGAGGACCAAGAACAGAACCCTGAAGGACACCAAATGGAAAAAATAAAAAAGTAGAATAAAATTTGTTTAAAAAACTACAGAACTTCTGTTGGAAAGGTAAGAGGAAATCAATTTAAGACAAGAACCAGAAATTCCAAAAAAAGTTTCAAGTTGCTGAAATGGTTGTAGTGGTCAAGAATTATCCTCAGAAATTAACCAATTGAATAATTAAATGTCAACAACAAACACGTAAACAATGGAATGTTACTTGACCGCTAGATCATAAAATAAGACCAAGAAAATAAGATTGCGGTATATAAGGCTGGTACACATTTGGGCGCTTGGACGCGTAGCATCTTTTACACTCGTAGTCTTATTTCGTTGTGGTGATCCGCTTTATAAAAATGAACCTCATTCACCATTTCATTGTCGTATAAAACAATGAAAGCAAAAGAAAACCCATTTCAATTGGCGACCAACAAAATAATCCAACGAAAGTTTCCAACAGAAAAGCCCAACGGAATCGATCTTTATCGACTGCAACAACCACAACAATAATTTCAGCAACCTCAACAAGTTCAGCAGACACATTGAAATTTGTAAAAAAAATACAACAATTTGTAACTGCAACAAAATGACATGATTTCTTCACAACAACTACCATACCTCTACCAACAACAACAGTCACCAAGACAATAACAAGCAAGCATGGGTGTCGAGACAATCTCTCAATTCAACCAACCACCGCTCCTCACTATCACACCCATCAACCAGTAACTGCTTCTCGCCAATCCACCCACCAACCAACCATCCACTCAACTCAAAGAAACTTTGTCAATGAAACGCTCACTAATTGATCATTTAATTAATTAATTAATTATGGAATATTTCACTCAAAGGTCACCCGACTTCCAAGAAAAAGCTTAAAACCTTCATCTGAAAACACAAAATCCATTTTGAATTTCCCTCAACCTCAAGGCAATTCTGGGCCAAAAAAATTCATTGGAATGGTCGGCTTCTACAGAAGATTCATCCAAGAAGCTTAGTTTCTACCACGAAATCTCTTTGAATCTTCATTGGAAGCACCAATAAGAAAAATAACGCGTTGTCCGACGAGCTTTTATTCACGTAAAGAAAAGCACCAAAATGCTTGGATCATGGTACTTCTGACCAAAAATGAAACAAGACATTACGTAATTTGTAACCACTTTTCTGTCTTGCCAAAAAACGAAAATCTAAAAACACAACAAAAATGCTATGAACTAATGTACTCACTCAACAAAAAACCTAAAGAAACAAGTCATCTTTATTTTATTTTATAGTCTTTATTGAAGCAAATTCAGACAAACACTGGAAATGGTGCAGAACATGGTGAACAATCAAAATGAAAGAAAAAAAATTAAAATCGACAATAACTGAATGTCATAAGAATTGTCAAGTGTCTGTTGCAAGAGACCAAAAACTGACTATAGAATCAAATTTATGAATCTGAAAAATTTAGAATTGAGTCATAGTTTGAATTGAATGACTATTGAATTGATTTGATTAGTTAATTCAGAGAGGGTTATTGGGAAAAAGTTATTGATAAAAGCATCACAGAGCTTAGTAAAAATAGGAAAAGTTGATTTAACATTTTTGGAAGAAAGAATTTTGTTAGACATGGTGTCTTGGAAAAGCTGTGAAGAGAAAGGAAGAGGTGGAAGGTTTTCATACAATAAACTAAAAAGAAGGCCCATTTAGACTTGGAGGATGAGGCAGATTTTATGGAGTCAATGAGAAAGGATAAATGCTTGAAGTTAAATAAACTCTTATAGGATGATAACTGTCATTTCCATTTGTCCCATGAGGCTGTAGTGCGATCTGCCCGTAGACTCGTTCAAGCTTCCGAACAACCCTTTGGCTGTCGAACATTGGCTACCGAACCAAGAAGCCTTAAAAGAAGGAAAGCGATAAGAAGAAGATTTTTTTGCTATTTTTATGGCATTTCCAGCAACATCAAACATTATTTGAATAGTTTTTTCACGTGGTTATGAACTATGGTTTTTTCAAAGTTTTTGAGATTCAATGATTTGCTTCTACAATAAATTTTGCTTTTAATTTCCACTTTGAGGTTTTTATGACAACACAGTTTTGTTAAAGTTGTTTTTTCCTTCATTTTGTTTTTTCCATTCTTTGTAGGGTTTTTTCAACATGACACGTTTTTCAGTATTTATTGGGTGTGAATATGAGCTATTACAAATTTATAAGAATTGTTCATTTGCTTCCTAAATTAAGTTTGCTTTCAATCTAAATTTAAATTTTTCATGACTTCAGAGTTTTTGTTAACTCATCTTTGTTCTTCTGTTTCATTTTTTGTGACATTTCCTGTAACATGAAACCATTCTCAACAGTTATTTGATACGATTGTAAATTATTTTATATACTTTAGTATTCACTTGATTCAATTTGGACTAAATTAGACTAATTTTTATTTATTTAGAAGTCTTATCAGTTTTTTTCATATTTTTCATGGTAAGTTTTATCCATATTTTACATCAACTGTTTGTAATCTTATGGATTTTTTGTGTTTAACACTTCTGCGCCTGCAGCATACTGATTGGCCATTCTACTGTAAAGTGTGGTCAGGTGAGCCCAGGTTTGAGTTTCAAAAGCGGTTACTCATTTAAAGTACAGCTGCCGTTTTAGAGTCTTCAGTCCGTTAGTAGTCCATGGCGACTAATATCGTTTCTTTGGGAGAGCTTTTAAACAAAGTGCTAAAAGGTGCATGACATATGTCATGATTAGATTAGATAGATTCTTTCATGGCTACTTTCTTAAAGTCGCCAGGGTATGGCAAAACAACAATGGTCCAAGAACAGATCCTTATTAATTCTCTTTAAAACCGTTGAAATAAATGAAAGACCTTCTGATCCATGGTTTGATGGGGAGTGTCGTACTTCGAAATGTCTGAAAAGGAGTTTAGAAAGGATCTACATGAGGACCAAGAGTGAGAATGATTTTGCTGCATGGCTGGGTCAGAAGAAACTCTACCAAAGACTGTGTAGACACAAGTGTAGAAATTACTGGAATAATAAACTCAGTGATCCAAAAAAAAACGGCTAACATTTGGAGCCACATTAATAGTGTCTCTGGTCGAGGAAAGAGATCTTCTGTTGACGGAATTCAGCCTGTTGAATTCCAATCTTTTCTGTTGAAGAAAGTTGAGTCAGTGAAGAACTCAATCCGAGCCAGAAAAAAACCCATTTATCTAGCTCATGCACAAGAAGGTGGTCTCAGTAGGCTCCAGGATGTGGATGAGGATGAGCTAATCAAGGCTATTCAGAGGCTTCCCAATAAACAGTTTGCGTCTGATCCAATACCCACTTGGCTTTTGAAAATGATTTCAGAAATGATTTTACCTTTTGTAAAAAGTATGGTCAATCAGTCTTTTTCTGAGGGAATTGTCCCAAAGTCTTGGAAATCAGCTAAGCTTACGCCACTGTTGAAAAAGCCTAGTCTTGATCACAACGTTGTTTCATCCTACAGACTTATCTCTAATCTGCCTGTTTTATCCAAGCTCTCAGAAAGGCTTGTTTTCAACAGAGTCATGAGCTATTTTAATAATTCAAACCTCTTCACCACCCACCAATCAGCTTACCGTCGTCATCATTCCACTGAAATGGCCGTCACAAAAGTGTATTCAGACATTCTTGGTGCAGCCGATGATGGTAAACTCTCCCTCCTCTTACTGTTAGACCTGTCAGCTGCCTTTGACTTAGTTGATACAATACAATAAAGTACAAATACGAATATTATTATAGTGGCATTTAGTTGATCACAGAATTTTGTTAAAACGGCTAGAAAGCACATATGGTTTCGATGGTCTCCCACTAGAATGGTTCAAAAACTACTTGAGTGACAGATCCTTCAATGTGCGCTGCAGTGGGACAAAGTCGGATTCTGTTGACTCTTCAGTGGGTGTCCCACAAAGATCAGTTCTTGGACCGTTGCTGTTTTCTCTATACGCTAGAGACCTTGAAAGAATAGTTTTGAAATACAAGCTGGGATTTCATCAATATGCTGATGACACTCAAATACATGGCCACTGCAATAATGAAGGCACAGAAGAATTGCAGATAAGAGTGTCTGAGTGTGTAGATGAAATCACATCTTGGATGGGAGCCAATTGTCTCAAGCTCAACAGTGAGAAGACTGAGCTGATCTGGTTCTCTTCTCGTCAGAGTCTGAAAAATATTCCAAGCTATTCTGTCCGTCTATTAGATAGCAACATCCTTCCATCAAAAGCTGTGAGGTACTTGGCACTATCCATGGATAGAGACCTCACGATGTGAACGCAGATATCAAAAACAATACAGACGTGTTTTACCTCTCTGCGTCAAATAAGATCCATAAAGGGGTGTTTGACAATGGACTCCTTGAAAACACTTGCATCGGCCTTAGTTTTAAGTCGTATTGACTATGGCAACATGGCTTCAGTCAGCTTACCTAAGGTAGCAACGCAGAGTATTCAATCCATAATCAATACAACAGCCAGGCTTATTACAGGAATAAGAAAATGTGATCACACCACCCCTGTAATCAAGGAGCTTTACTGGCTGAAAATTGATGAAAGAATTGAATGTAAAATTGCTCTGCAGATGTACAAGTGCTTGTTCAACGAGGGTTTTGCGTACCTGACACGTGACCTAGTTCCAGTTGTTAGTCTGCCGGAAAAACAAAGATTGAGCTGGGCAAAGTCAAAGGACGTTGTTCCCAACAAGCACAAGCTTAAATCATTAGTGTTAAGAAGGTTCAGCGTCAGCGGACCTAAGTTGTGGAACAACCTGCCTAACAGCCTAAAATCTTCAAGTTCAACAAAACCATTTTGTCGATCTCTGAAGACTCACCTATTCAATAAATCATTTCTTCCATCATAATAATAAAACTGTTCTTTTTTAGAAATAATTTATTTTTATTTTCATTAATTTACTTATTTAATTCTATTTTCAATTTTTCACAATTGTTTTAATAATGAGACGTTTTGAGTGGCCTCGAAACTCTACTGGGTTAATGCCACTATAATAATATTCGTGTTTGTATTTTATTGTTTTATGGGATACCCATCTCAAAGTTTACAAAATACAATCGAGTCCCACTGCAGCGTACATTAAAGGATCTGTCACTCAAGTAGTTCTTGAACCATTCCAGTGTGAGACCATCAAAACCATATGTGCTTTCCATTCGTTTCAACAAAATACTGTAATAAACTAAGTCAAAGGCAGCTGACAAATATAAATTTATGAGAAGGGAAAATTTACCATCATCAGCTGCACCAAGGATGTCTGAACACACTTTTGTGACAGCTTTTTCTGTGAAATGATGACGACGGTAACCCGACTAGTAGGTGGGTAAAAGATTTGAATTATTTGAACAGCTCACGATTCTGTTGAAAACAAGGCTTTCTGAGAGCTTGGACAAAACAGGCAGATTAGAGATGGGTCTGTAGGATGAAGCAACGTTGTGATCAAGACTAGGCTTCTTCAACACTGGTGTAATCTGGGCCGATTTCTAAGACTTTGGGACAATTCCTTCAAAATAACTGATTGACCACAATTTTTAAAAAAGGTGAAATCACTCTTGAAAGCTTTTCCAAATGTGAAGTGGGTTTCGATCAGATGCACACTGTTTGTTGGAAGCCTCTGGATAGCCGTGAGTAGCTCATTCTTATCCACATCCTGAAGCCTACTGAGACAAATTTTTGTGCATGGCTTGGATTGAGTTTTTTGCTGACTCAACTGTCTTCAGAAGAAAGGATTAGAGTTAAACAAAATAATCTTTTTCTTTTTTAAATATATATTGATGTGGCTTTAAGTGTTAGCAGTTTTTTTTATTTTGGATCACTGAGTTTGCTGTGCTGACGCATTTCTTTTTGGTCTTCCTATTCGCTCTTTCATGATGTCAACCTATTCAAAAATGATTCATTGCTAATCGGGTTTCCAGAGGCGAGATCACATGGGAAATGTGTATGATAAGTAACCGTTAAAAAATATAATTTAAAGCCACTAACCTCAACGTATCAAAAAAATAGATGAAAGTGTCTCAAACACAGAAAAGATTCTGGTTGAAGCTACAATGGACATGTTGCTGAAAGAAACACGGGGAGCGGGAAGTGATGGAAATATATGGAATTGAAGAAAGGAGGTCAATAGTGGCTTTCACAAACAGCACAGCTCTGGCGAGAGTGAATACTTACTTTGGAAAGAAAGAAGAGCACGAGGTGACTCATAAGAGTGGTTGATTGTCTTTTCAAGTGGATAATCTGATAGGCAAAAGTGTATTCTGAAGGAAATTGAAGATTGTAGGGTATTGGCTGGATACGAGAAAGCTAAACAGCACAAAATGGTACTCTGCAAAATGAGGTTGTATGGCAAAAGAAGGAAAAATGCAAGAGTACAACCAAAAACACATAGGAAGGAGGGTGAAAAAGATGGAGGCTGCAGGGAGAAGAAGAAGGAGGTCAAAAAGAAGATATATAGATGCAGTGGAAGAGGACATGAGAACCGCTGGGATGAAGATAAAGGATACAGGTGATGGAGTAAGGTGGAAAGAGAAGATCCGCTGTAGCGACCACTGAAAAGGTTAAACGAGAGAAGAAGAAAATATCTATTAAAGTCAAATCCAGTCAAACGCTGGAAATGTTACAGAACAAGCGAACAATCGAAACAATAGAGAAAAACAATTGAAATGATCCAAAATTGTGATGTCATGAACATGAGAAAAAATATGACAACGGAATTTTTTATCACCCAGCAAAGCGTCAAGTTACCCAGCAAAGTGTCAAGTTACCCAGCAAAGTGTCAAGTTACCCAGAAAAGTGTCAAGTTACCCAGCAAAGTGTCAAGTTACCCAACAAGAAGTCAAAAATTGGAAAATAATCTGATTCAATTTTGCTTTCAGTTTTTAATAAATTTCTTAAAGTTACAGTTTTGCTTGTGATTTCGATTTTTCCTTTTTTAACATTTTTTTCTGTAACACGTATCTAGTTTTTTCGATAATTTGCTTTTAAGATTTTTTCAATTTACTAAAAATAATATAAAAACCAAACAAATTTCAATGAACAAAAAAATAATTAAAAAAACTTTTTATAACAAAAATTAAAGTTAAAAAACATGAAAATATATATAAAATTAGTGACTTTTCCACTCTCAATAATGAAACCCTCTCAAACAAGTTTTTAAGAATAAAAATTAGTCCATATGTTAAATCATCAATTTGCCTATCTTGCTTCGTATCAAGCTACACACACAAAAGCATAAACACACACATACACATAGGTGCACATAAGGAGAAAGAGAAAGAAAAACGTCAAACGTACATATAGGCATCGCACTCATAAACTGCAGTCAGGTTCATCACTATCATGTTGTTGTCATTTGATGCTTAATTGTTGTGTTATGTTCCAGTGACGATGATACAACCATGATTTAAACATTTTAGTCTTAATTTTAGAAATATTTTTTCAATATACGATAATCTTTCCAATAACCTTTGGAAAATTCGGGAATAAAATGACACTTTTGTCAGCTTTGAATGTTTTTTATGATAAAGAAAGATTATGAATCCAATGAATAAGATGTTTCAATAAACAGTTACCCTAAGCCTGAGTAATCTGAAACTTAGGATATCTAAAAATAAGCTACTATCAAGTTCATAATAATTAATTCTAAATTGATTATATCGTAAATAAAAAAATTATTAAAATATTCTACCATAAAATTTCTATCATAAAAAGTATCTTAAAGTTTGTATCATAAGCTGTAGTAAGCGGCTTGCAGGATGGACAGCGCCATCACAGCCACCTCCTCACACCACAAACTTCACACTCTGGACACTTCTTATGACGGCGACAGAACGGACGAAGACACTGATTTAGACAGCGAAACAAGGAAAGAGATGCGGACTGATGTGGAGGAGGACGAACGAGCAGACAGAGCCAGAACTCCTCCACCCACGGGACCCATAATCGAGTTGAGGAGTCGAGAAGTCATCTTTGCCATTTTGATTTTCTTCTTGCTGGCTGTGGTGGTGGGACTCATTGTGGTACTGGGCTCGGTGAAGATGAGGCAGATCAGGATCAGCAAGGAACGGGAGAACCACAAACCCAAGCAACCTTCTGTCTTCCCCAAGGGGTTTGTCGTTTTCTTCCACTTGTTCCTCATCCACTTGTTCCTTTTCAAAAATTTTCCCATTTTTAATAGTATTTTTAAGGCTTGCTCATTTCAATGATCATCGCTTCAAACAATTTTCGTTCGTGATGAATTTCACTTTAAATAGTTTTGAATTAAAGTAAATTCATTCGATAATTATTCGATAAAATCAATAATTATTCATTTTTTGAAAATTATATTTCTGTTTTTAACGATGATGAAAATTAAAGATGACCCCACCAATCAGTCAATATTTCCATCTAAGCAAAACTTAGTTTCTTATGGCGTTTCACGCCGAAATGATTAATTTCCACTTTCAACCGTTGTTTGAAATGAATTTTTTTGAATTAAAACTAACAAAACTATTGAAGTTCAATCATTTAAAGTCTTCCACAGCCCGTCCAGCCAGCCATCGCTCACATGCCCACTTAATAATCGCCTACACATCCTTCTATTCACCCACTTCTACACCCTCCCAATTAGTAACCTACACACTTTCCCAATCAATTTTTTTCCATTCACCAACAAGGCCATCCTCCAATTCATCCAATTCATTCCCAAACTCTCACAACCACCATATCACGACATAATAAAAACCCATAAAAAACTCAATTCTCAAATTCTCACGTTTTCTCATTTCCTTTCAAAATCGCCTACCCTCACATTTTTCAAATCCTTCACAACTCTGACAAATCTCAAAACCCTCACAACCTTCACAACCTTCACAACCCTGATAAATCTTACAACACTCACAACCCTCACAACCCTCACAACCCTCACAACCCTCACAACTCTCACAACCCTCACAACCCTTACAACCCTCACAACCCTCACAACCCTCACAACCCTCACAACCCTCACAACACCCACCACAACTCTCACAACCCTCACACATTTCAAACCCTTCAAAACCCTCACAACTCTCACAATACCCACAACCCTCACAATACCCACAATACCCACACCTTTCACAATACCCACAATACCCACACCCCTCACAATACCCACAATACCCACACCCTTCACAATACCCACAATACCCACACCCCTCACAATACCCACAATACCCACACCCTTCACAATACCCACAATACCCACACCCCTCACAATACCCACAATACCCACACCCTTCACAATACCCACAATACCCACACCCCTCACAATACCCACAATACTCACAACCCTCAAAACCCTCACAATACCCACACTTCTCATTATACCCAAAATACCCACAACCCTCCCAACCCTCACAATACCCACTACCCTCGCAGCCCTCACAATACCCACAACCCTCACAGCCCTCACAAAACCCACAACCCTCACACCCTCACACCTTTCACAACACCTTCCTTCCCAGGACTCTCCAACCATCCGAGAAAAAAAACTGTGCCACTGAAGCAGAGAAGCATCTGCTGGAGAGCATGGACTTTAGTGCAGACCCTTGCCACAACTTCTTCGATTACGCCTGCGGCAAATTCATCCGTGAAAACCGATTCAGGCTGAAGAAAGAGCATTCCTTTGGCCTCGAAAACTCCGTCACACTCTTCTCTTTTTATTAACTTTTTTGTTCATTTCATAAACCACTTTTTTATCTAAAAAATATTATTTAATTTTTTATTTTAAATAATTTTCAAAGTATTTATTTAGTTTGGAATCGCTAAAACGTTCACGTTCGGCGTTTAATTAACGGAACTTATTGCTTCTATTTCTTTTTTTCTTTTTTTCTTTTTTTCTTTTTTTATTACCACTTTAATAATAATGAGTAAAAGATTTTAATAATTTATTAATAAGATAAATTTAATTTTTTTTTATTTGTTATTTTCTTTTTTTATTCTTTTATCTTTTTTTCCTCACTTTTTATTTTTTGTATTTTTGTTATTTTTGTTGT
>OX387251.1:5201098-5230483 GCA_947562095.1 Branchellion lobata | reverse complement strand
ATATATATATATATATATATATATATATATATATATATATATATATATATATATATATATATATATATATATATATATATATATATATATATATATATATATATATATATATATATATATATATATATATATATATATATATATATATATATATATATATATATATATATATATATATATATATATATATATATATATATATATATATATATATATATATATATATATATATATATATATATATATATATATATATATATATATATATATATATATATATATATATATATATATATATATATATATATATATATATATATATATATGTATATATAAACATTTATCTATAATTTTACGAGTATATAGTTTCTTGTTAAAAACATTCGAACCTTTTCTCACAATTTTTAGCGAGTACAAAAAATATTCAGAACTAGCATTCTGAACTAATTTAAATGCAAACTTCATTCGGCATTTAAGCTGACGATGTTTTTGTAAGTGTGTTCAAGTCTAACCTTGTCTGCTTTCTCATCAGGCATTATCCAGCTATCTGTTATCAACTCAATACAACTGCAATGGTATTTATGAATATGTTTGTAAGAGTTTCAAAAGGTGTTTCGGAGATTTTGAGGTTCATAGAGATTTTATATTAATTATAAATTTGCAATCCTACCTCGTGGTGAAATATTTGGTAACTTATGGAGGTTTACAGATGTTTTAGGATGAAAAGCCCGGAAACCTTTGAAAATGAAATCGGTTTTCATCTGTATTTTAAAGTTTATAACCAATAGAAAACAAAAGTTATTCCAAAAATTTATAAGTTGTAACTGTATTCGTATAAACGTGTATATTTGAAAGAAATTTTCCTATTTCAACACTTATCAATCTAATCTTATCTAATCTTATCTCATCTCATCCTAACTAACTCAATCTTAGCTAATCTAGAATTTTATTTAGTATTTTTTCTTACTGCTATTTTAGTTTTTCCTTTTATTAAATTCATCAAGTCACGCACTGTTATGAAAATCCTTCAGACTCATAAAAACACTTAACCACTTTGACACGCATGTTTGAAACTGTAAAAACTCTCATTTGAAAATAGACAACTTCAAATAAAAGTAGTTTGCAAAATTTGAACATTCACATGAAAATGCTTCAAAGGTTTACTAAAATTTCAGAAGTTTGAAAATTGCTTTGTCAAGCCTTTCCTTTGAGATGTCGCCGTTTGCTCAGTGGTTCTCGAGCTCAAATTCAAAGCGTTTAGCTCGGAGTTCAATTCTCAGCCATGTTGGAGTTTGAGCTGTAAAAAGCAACAAATTAGTTAAATAACAAATGTCTGGTTAGAATGGTTTAGTAACCTTGTAGCCCAGCAGTGATTAAACCCGTTCCTCTAGAAGCGCCTTTGAACCATGGCTTAAAGGTGCTTAAAAATTCATCGATAAAAAAAGAAAAAAGTCTTTCAGATGAGATGGGAGCTTGTCAATGAAAATTTAAAAATCTTAAAACTTATCAGTTAAAATGTTGATCAGGCTCAATCGTGTTCCGTTTTTTTACTTGTTTATGATCAATTTTGTCTTTGTTTTACATAATTATTCGTAACCTTATGGTTTTTTGTTTAACACCTCTGCACTTGGGGCATAGTGATTGGCCGTTCCGCTGTAAAGTGTGATTGGGTGAGCCCAAGGTTGAGTTCTGAAAGCTGCGACTCAATTAAAGTACAGATGCCGTCCCAGAATGTCCGGTCATCTAATAGCCCAGAGCGAGTAAAACCGTTTCTATTGGAGCGTCTTTGAACATAGGGCTGAAGGGCGCGTTACAAAGTCTTGATTAGATTAGTGTACGACCACTGTTGTCCATTATTTTATCTGGTCTAATCTTTTCAGATTATTCGTGTAGAGCCGACCCACACTTTTCAAAAACATTCTGCTACGAACTGTTTGAACAAAAAAGTTTCAAGAGCTTTGGGCAAAAAAAAGAAAAGTAATAGAAGAATGATTGGGAAAAAGAAAGTTCTTTAAGAGAAAATATGCAGTAGCAAAGTGCAGATTTAGCATAAGTACTAATAGATGGTATCCTAATAAAATGAAAAAAAATAGATCTCAGTTCCTTACGAGGAAGCGAATCGAAAAGGTCAGCTAGGTGGTTAATTGGGTGATTATATTTTATATTATTTTATTTTATATTATAGGTTAATTGGGTGATTATATTTTATTTTAAACTTGTGGGTGCAGCTTGTGAAAACTAATCTTTTCATAAGAGGTAAGAAGCAGGAGTAAGACGCAAGAATTTGTGAGTACCAGAAACTAAGCGAACAGAGCTATTTAAATCTTTGGTGAGAAGATGTAGTGTGGTCTCTGGGAGTTAATAGTATGGAGAGTTACGATATTCAAAGCGTGACATAGTAAGCAACAAAACTAGTAATTCGAAAGGGCAATTGCTAGGAATAGTTTCAGTTGTTTGATACGACGAAAATGGAAAAAAGAGGTTTCAGCTACAGATTTTATTTGTGTTATGAGAAAAATTGAAGAGTCAAAGGTGATTTCTAATCTTTGGATGCGTTTCCAACGCGATGTCAGTTTTCGCCGTTGATTTTTCATTCTTTAAATTTCACTATTTTTATCACTTTTTTCACTTTTTAAATTAATTCACTGTTTACTGTTTTATATTTCATTGTGTTCAATATTTTTTTAACTTTTCGGTAGTGATTTTTTCATTTCGGTTCGTATTATTATCAAAATTTTCTCTTCAAATTCATTATATTCTCATCGATATGATAAAATATTTTTTCATGATCTTAAAAAATTCTAATTCAAAAGTAAGCTAAGTCTATTCTTATACTAGGAAAATATCATTTAAAAATAATATCTAGAATCCTGATCATTCGAGGCCGATTCAAACAATTTATCGTAGTCAAAGTTCATTTTTAAACCCATCAATAGAAATATTATCATTAGAAATAGTATCAATAAAAATAGTGTCGATAGAAACCCCCAATCTTATTTCTATTACTTCTCAACTTTCATTTCGTGAAGCACTTAAAAAATTTTTTAAACAGTTCGTAGCAGAGTTCTCTTGAACAGTGTGTAATCAGCACTATATAAATGATTTGATTAGATTGAATTAGAATAGCATCAATAGAAATAGTATCAACAGAAAAAATCTTATTAAAACAAATGTAAACACTTCCATGAAAAACCTATGAATAAGTATAAACCTCCAATAGTCTACATTCTTAATGCCACTAGCCTCGTCAAACCTCATGGCCTTGAGAGCCTCAGGTGTGATGTTTTCCAGCCGTGGCCTGACATGGTCAGCATTGAACAGTAGCAATTATATCACATCCCCCACTGTGAAATACATTCTTAATAAAAGTTGCTCCAAAAGAACAGGATCTGATGGTCTCCCAGGTTTGTTTTTCAAACTTCTCTCCTCCAATCTGTGAGCTATTTTTGACCATTTACAATAATTGCATCAAACAGGCATTCTTTCCAGCTCAGTGGATGAATAACATCAATCACCCTATCAAAAAATAGATAATCCAACCTTCCCAACCAATATCGCCCCATTTCCATTACCCCTATTTTTGCTCGAATCCTAGAAATATACATAGTTGAAGACCATATCTACCCTTGTTTAACTAACCCTCTCATCAAGTCTAGATTTGATGACCAATTTGCTTTCAGGCCAACTGGCTCACCCACTTCAGCCATAATTTATCTCACTTCTGTCATAACCTCTCTTTTAACTCCTAACAAACTTGTACGTCTTATTGCTTTAGATTTTTTTAAGGCATTCGACACTCTCAATAATTTTACTCTCAGCACTAACATGGCCTCATTACAACTTGATGATAGTATTCATAATTTACTCATTTCATTTTTTTAAATAGAACACATTCTACAAAATTTCTCAACAGAACTTCTAGTGCCTTATCTATTAATTCTAGCGTTGTTCAAGGTTCTGCATTGGGTCCATCATCTTTTATCATTAATGCATCTTCTCTTAAACCTGTACATCCCCTCAATCAAATGATCAAGTTTGCTGATGACACTTATCTCGTCATTCCATCATCTAATAGTAATTCCTTGCAATTAGAATTAGACTCTTTATCTGAATGGGCTAAATTAAGCAATCTTTCTTTTGATCTCAAAAAAAATCTTATGAATTAATTATAAATACTAAGTATAAAAAATAAAACCCCCTAGTCTTCATCCATCTCTCCAACGAACTTCTTCCCTCACTATCCTGGGAGTTTCATTCACTGAAACTCTCAACATCACACCTCACATTGACAATAGTATTAATAAATGCTACCAAACGTTGCATGCGCCTAAAATAATTAGGGCTCATGAACTTTATGGTCCTAAATTATATGATATAACAGAATCTCTAATTGTATCTCGCATAAAATGTGCAGCACCTTCATGGTGTGGATTTGCCAATAGCGAACATATAAAACAACTCCAATCTTCACTTAATAAACTTATAAGCCTTAACTACCTTCTTCCTAGCTATCCTAAAATAAAATCAGTATTTACATCTCTTGATGAACGCTTGTTCTCAAGAGTTACCAATAACCCGCGCCATGTACTCCATCAGATCCTCACAACTGTCAAGTCTACATCCCGGGATACGCGAAGAAGAAGGCACAATTACACCAAAGCACTTTACTCCTTCTACCAAGACAAAACGTTCCTTCCTCGTCTTCTCAATACTCAATAAGCTCATAATACTCATTGTTGATCGTTTTTAACTTGAACTTTTTTTAAACAATTTTTACTGATTATTATTTTTGCCGTTCCACATATGTTCAATGCTCACTTCACCTTGATAACATTCAATTCTCGTAAATTTCTTTTATTTTTAGCTCGATTGTTTGCCGTGTTCTGCACCACTTCCAGCGTCAGTATAGACTTGATCAAATGAAGACTATGAAAAAAGTGAAGCTTAAACTATGGATGGTGGAAGAAGTGAGAGGTTTGATAAAATATCAATTGAGGGAAGAGATATAGATAAATATAATAAGAGATATAATAAGTTGAAAATATTTGCTAAAGTATATACGATCAAATTTCGACTTTTTTTAGATTTATTTAAGCTTTATTTATTAACTAATTAAAATTTTAAACTCAATTAGAAGTTCTAAAATAGCTCATTTCTCTAAGATTCATAGTTTTTAGTGCTTACGAGGATTTTGAAAATATTATTAAATGGCTGAATCTGCCATTTTTTCGTTTGAAATACAGAAATTGGAACGAAATCGCCAACCAACGACCCAGTTTGCCAACTTACACTTCTTTCCATAGTCTTTATTGAATCAAATCCAGACAAACGCTGAAAATGGCACAAAACATGGTGAACAATCAAAATGAAAGAAAAATAAAATCAACAAAAACTTATGTCATAAAAACTGTCAATTTTCTGTTACAAGAAATCAAAAACTGGTTATAGAATCAAATTTATGAGTCTCAAAAGTTTATATTGAATGACTATTGAAGAATGTTTCATCAAATTAATCAAAATTGGAATGTTAAAAAATTCTAAAAAACTGAAAAAACAAAATTGTTTATGAAATCAAATTAATGAGTCTTTGAAGTTGAAAATTAAATCGTTTTTTAAAACCACATAACATAACCATTGGAGAGTTGTTTCAAGTTAAATCTTTTTTTCTTCTATTTTCCTTTCCAGCCATTCCTCATATTCACAAGGAAGTTTTTCTGGATACCACAATTTCTTGCAATGCTTTCAACACTCGCTCACTTTTTTGTTTTTTAAGTTGACAAACGGTATTCTTGTTGCCGATTGGTTGACGATTTTACAGCAATGTCTTTTTCTTTTTCAGTCATTTCCCACATTCACAAGTCCGTCAAGATACCAGAAAATTTTGAAATGCTTTTCAACACTTGTTTACTTTCTTGTTGAGTAATTCGGCAAACGGTATTTATGTTAACAGTGGTTGACGATCTCACTGCAACGTCTGTATTTCAAGAAATGGCTGAGAAGAAAATAGAAGAAAAGAAGAAATAACTTGAAATAACTCTGCCATAGTTATGTTATGTGAATTCAAGATAGAATTCTATTTTCAAATTTTAAGACTCATTTATTTGATTTAGTAGATAATTCTTCTTTTGAATTTCTTAGAACCTTTTAACATTCCAGTTTTGGTTAATTTTATGAAACGTTTTTCAATAGTCATTCAATATAAATTATGACTCAATTCTAAATTTTTGAGATTTATAAATTTTATTCTATAGTCAGTTTTTGATCTCTTGCAACAGACACTTGACAATTCTTATGAAATTCAGTTATCGTTGATTTGTTTTCTGTTTTGATTGTTCACTATGTTTTGTGCCATTTTAAGCGTTTGTCTGAATTTGCTTCACTAAAGACTATGAAAAAAAACTAGTCAACTTTGTTTCGCCTATCAGTTGTATATTTTGTAACTACAGTTTCAGTTGACTCAACTTTGTTATATTTTGACTGATGTTATGATACTTATGACTCAGTACCGAAATTTTACAATTCATTGCTTTGATTTAATACTATATTTGGCTTTTACTTGTCAACTTAAATTTCACGAAACAGACATTTTGCGTTTATTTGACTATTTTTCTCTAATTCGACTGTTTGCTATACCTTGTAATAACATCAGCGTTTGTCTGAATTTGGCTTGATGAATTCTATGGATAAAAATACGTAAAAAGAATGTATGTTGTTATAAATTACTCCGGGTTATAGCTTGGTGACTTTGTGTAATGAAACCTTCTAACCGTCCCACCAACAATAGTTTTGTTATTGTTGTTGTTACTCTTATTTTGGTTGTTGTTGTTATTGCTGTCATTGTTGTTGTTATTGCTGTCATTGTTGTTGATACTTTCAGTTTTTTTTTGTTATTCTTTTTTTTGTTATTGTTGTTGTTATTGCTGTCATTGTTTTTGTTGTTTATGTTGTTGTTTATTTTGATTATTTCAATTATACTCATATCTATATCGTCACAATACATAACTAATAAGACTTTCAGTGTTACCATCAATGACCTGAGATGTTTTTGGCAGTTGGTGGACAAAATTCATTTCACAATGGAGTGGTGTTCTCGATGGGAATTGCCTTAATAGGACATTAGCAGATTGTGGTGTGGTCTTTATAAGGCCAATACTCCAGGCAATCTACGGGAGTACCTTGGTGTATATGTAGCCGCCCAAGTGTGCATAACATTGGTAGGACTCTGAAAGTAAATGTACCTCACTCGTGTTAGTCAAGTTTATTCGAACACAAGTGCTGAATCAAGTTGTTGATTGTCACTTTTCTAATTCAAAAGAATAAATTTAAAATATATTCGTTTTTGTGGTATAAATTGTGTCTGTTGGAGTTGGGAACAAAGAACGAATGGAAGAGAGAGCTGGTGGTGGTGGTGGTGGTGGTGGTGGTGGTGGTGGTGGTGTTGGTGGTGGTGGTGGTGTTGGTGGTGGTGGTGGTGGTGGTGGTGGTGGTGGTGGTGGTGGTGGTGGTGGTGGTGGTGGTGGTGGTGGTGGTGGTGGATGTGCAAAGGCTGTTATAAATAAAAACACCATAAGCATTGAAAGGCTGACAGACCCTGCGGTGTTGCAGATTATAAAGGAACGTCAAAAAAAGGAAGAAAACGAAGGTAATAAAAACCAAGAACAAGACAGCAGAGGGAGGAAAAAGAAGAACAAGAGTGAGTGGGAAGAGACAGTGAGCATGCAGTTGTTGAGGTTGCAGGGTCGCGAGGTGGCCTGTGCCACGGCCCTCTTCTTCTTCTTCTCTCTTTGCGTCGCTTTTGTGGTCATCCTAGCTACCAGCGGGATGGTCCACAAGGTGCCTGTGACAGAAGGAGCAGAGAAGAAAAGTGGAAAGTGGAAAGAACTAAATGGGAGCGTTGCTGTCGCCTTGCCTGTGGTGGCTGCTCCAATGAGTGCTGTCTGCAACCACTCACGGCCTCCCAGTCTTCAAAGTCTCTTGAAAGAGAATGGAGGAATAGGAGAAACAGGTGTTGAAAAGGTGGAAGGCAGAATTTGTCACATGTTGTTGATGTACTTTTGCAAGCTCAAAACTGATAGAGTGGTTGGGAAAGTTGTTGCTGAGAAAGAGGGTCGTGAGGTTGCTGAAAAGGCTGCTGTAGGTCTTGATGGAAAAACTTCTGAACAGGTTGGTAAGTTGGAGGAAAGAGTGGGAGGTGGATTGAAAAATGAACTAGAAGATGGATTGAAGAATAAGCTAAAAAAAGAAAAAAGATTAGTAAAAAAGCGGTTGTGGGGTGGGACTGGAGAAAACAACAACGCTGAAAAAACAACTGAAGTGAGAAACATCTCTGCAAACGTTTCTGGTTTTTCAGGACCTTGCAGCAGAACACTCGAGGCGAAAAAAGGGTTTGAAGGGAAGTCGAAACTGCAGGAAAAAAATGTTGGAGCTTGCCAGGCTGGTGGGACTAGTCAGGGAAGTTTGGAGGCAACAGGAATGCTAAGAGAGTTTTGGAAAAATGTGGTGGAAGATGAGAAAAATGCAATTATATCGAGCGAGTTGAAAAATGGGTCTATAGAAGCCATCAACGACTGTGTCAGTAGCAAGCCTGAAAAAAGATTGACCTTCAGAAAGCTTTTCGGTGACTTCAAAAGAAGGTTTGATGGAAAGGTCTGGAAAAACAAAGAGCTTCTCATAGCAGCCTTTTTCAGACATCTTCTCTCTTGGGACGTTCGTGAAGCAGGCACCTCCGAAGACCTGCTGCAGCTACTTTTGGTAAATGATTATTTTTCTTTTTCAAATAATTTTTTTGACAGAATATAAGATATTGAATTTATAATATAAATAATATGAAATTCTATTAGTAAAACGCCAAAGCAAGCAGCTGAGGCGCCCATACAATAAATAAATTCAATGAAATAAATTCATTCCATAATAATATTTTCACTATTGAGGAAATGAAACTTTTATTTGATAAGATTTTTGTTTATATGCAAATTTGAGGAACAATATAACTATTTATCAGGCCTCTGTGGAGCAGGATATCTCGAGAGAACACTCTTTCAGGAAACGCCAAAAAACAATTAATTTTTTTCTATATACTACAAGTATGAGCAATGCTACTGGTGAAAAGCATGAGGGTGTGGATAAGAGGAGGAAGAGGATTAAAAAATATGGCGGTTCGTTTTCAGTAGTCGGCAGTGGTGGTGGTGGTGATGGTGGTAGTGGTAGTGGTGATGGTGGTAGTGGTGGTGGTGGTGGTGGTGGTGGTGATGGTGGTAGTGGTGGTGGTGGTGGTGGTGGTGGTAGTGGTGGTGGTGGTGGTGGTGGTGGTAGTGGTGGTGGTGGTGGTGTTAGTGGTGGTGGTGGTGGTGGTGGTGGTGGTGGTGGTAGTGGTGGTAGTGGGGATGGTGATGATGGTGGTGGTGGTTACGGGAGGCGTGGTAGAAGTAGTGGTTTTGACGGTGGACATCGTCTTGAAAGAGAAAAAAAAGAAAATAAAACAAAAAAAACGAAATTGATTGTTCTCACTCCTCAAAGAAAGAAGCCGATGGATATGGAAGAAAAAAAAGCTCTGAGCAACAATATTGAGTTGAACGGGTTGAAAAGAGGAAGAGGAAGAAGAAAGGAATGGAAGGAGTATGAATCGTACGAGGATGAATCAGATGGAAATGAAACTAACATCAGCATGGGTAACAAAAACTACATCCAGAACACGATTTATGACAATAGCAGCAGCCACAAAACCATGATTCGAAAAAATATCAACAAACAGCAAAGCATCAACAGTTTCAGCAACAATACCAGCAACAACTACTTGACTACTGAAGGTTTCAGCAGCATCAGTGACAGAAGGACTGAATATAAGATTCATAAGCACAACAAATACAATGATATTAAGAACAACAAAGCTAACCACACAGTCAACCGACAAACTCTTTCTACAAACAAAAAACCCTTAACAATTAAAATATTCAACACAACAACCAACAAAAACAACACAACCACCAACAAAAACAACACAACCACCAACAAAAACAACACAACCACCAACAAAAACAACACAACCACCAACAAAAACAACACAACCACCAACAAAAACAACACAACCACCAACAAAAACAATGAAACAAGCATCAAACAGAAAAAAACTATCGAAAAAATCATGAATAAATTCCAACTGATTCATGAAAACATAAAAAACAAAGCAACAAACGGAGCAACAAGAAATGCAACGAACAATGCAACAAGAAATGCAACGAACAATGCAACGAACAATGCAACGAACAATGCAACGAACACTGCAACGAACAATGCAACGAAAAATTCAACGAACAATTCAACGAACAATTCAACGAACAATGCAACGAACAATGCAACAAACAATGAAACGAACAATGCAACGAACAATGCAACGAACAATGCAACGAACAATGAAACGAAAAATGCAACGAACAATGCAACGAACAATGCAACAAACAATGAAACGAACAATGAAACGAATAGTGCGATAAACAATACAAAAAAAAATCTTTGGAACAAGCGTTCTAGAGCCCACAGTAGAATGAGTAGGAAGTTCAGAAACCACGTGTTCTCCACTCTGACACCATTTCAGTTCACTTCACGTACTATTACTTCCATCTCCGCTGCTGTGGAAAAGGTCATGAGAGCTTATTGGAAAGTTGGTTGTGGTTGGGAGTGGTTGATTGTAGCTGGTTGTGGTTAGGAATGGTTGGTTGCAGTTAGTTGTTGTTTAGAGTGGTTGGTTTGGGTTGATTGTGGTTCGGAGTGGTTGGATGTGGTTGTTTATAGTTGGTTGTGGTGGTTTTGGTGCATTTTGTTAACGCTGGTTGTTGGTGGTCTAGCTACAAATGATTTTAGTCTTTATTTTGTGTCAAGAGGATAAGGGTGAGTTTGGAAATAGCGGTGGTCTTTTCATTTCGTTGTTAATTTTTTTTTCTTTTTCGAAATTTTGTTTTTTTCATTTTAATAATTTCTAATAAAATTTCAAAGATTCGAGTGCAAAAAAAAGATGAAAAAAGAGAAAATAATAAGGAAATTAATGAAAAAAGTGAGAAAAAAATTATCAAACAAGTTACACAGAAAAGTGACAAAAAAGTTAAACAAACAGCTGGCAAAAATGTTACACAGAAAGCTAACAAAGTCCACAATAACAGAAAAACTCCAAAAGTAAAAAAAATGAAAAGGAAGAAACGAAGTAAAGAGAGAGAACAAGCAGACCTGAAGAACAAAACTGCTGAGGCGTTTGAAGCAGCCAACGGAGCAGCCACAAGAAAACCTGGTGCTTGGAGGGACGCTGAAAGAACCACAAACCCCGCTGCAGACGTGGCAAGGCACGCAGCTCTTTTGTCTGCCAAACTAAAAAACAAGTAACACGTGTCTTTTTTAATCCACCTTTGAAACTTTAAAAACCTTATATATTATATTGAAATAGGTTGAAAACCACAATCTGGATTATATTGAAAGTTATATATTTGGAAAAATTATAAATTTTATATTGCTGTATTAAAGGTCAGACCTTAGAATATATTTAAAAACATTTAAAAACATTGAAAAACATATCATGAGCATATGAAGAAAAATTCTCTAAACTTTAATAGAAATTTTCGAAAACATACATTGAAATCTCTCAAACAACGCATTAAGAGAAATCTTAACCTAATATTTCCATTTGTTCACTATTTCACTTATTTACCTTTCATCCATTCACTTCATCCATTCACTTCTCATCCATTCACTTCATCCATTCACTTCATCCATTCACTTCATCCATTCACTTCATCCATTCACTTCATCCATTCACTTCATCCATTCACTTCATCCATTCACTTCATTCATTCACTTCATCCATTCGCTTCATCCATTCACTTCATCCATTCACTTCATCCATTCACTTCATCCATTCACTTCATCCATTCACTTCATCCATTCACTTCTCATCCATTCACCTTTTCATTCACCCTCTCTTTGCCATAGAGACCTGCTGATGTATGTGGTGTGGAGTTGTATCAAGTTCTTTCTGTGGTCCACTCCACACTCCTCTCCTGACCTCCATTTATACCTAACCAGTTTGTTCATTTTCCTAAAAATTGTCATCTTTTTTGAGGGGATCTTGTCATGCTACTAACGTATCTTTCTAATACTAAGTTAAACAATCTCAGTCGGCAATAAACAAACATTATTCCACAGAATAACAAAATGATTTTAGTATTTTTTCAAACTGATTGACTTTCAAATTATTTGTCTTTTTGCTAACTAGACAATAATTCTGATTGATAAGAGTTCTGAATGTAATTGATGGAACAATGCGTTCAATTGATTCCCAACCAATGTTTTAGGATTCTCTAAAGACATGCTGCTGGGAAGATCGGACAAAGCAATGGCGTCAGTTGATTGGATGTGTAGTCACATGGTCTCAAAGGAGTTGTTGACCAATCAGCTGTCTTCGTTTCTTGCCTCCAAGCACCAAGAAAATATTGAGAAGGTTTCGTTTTGATTCGAAACTTTTTGGAGTCACATTCAAATAAAAATATTAATAATTTCACTTTTCAAGCAGTTTAAAAAGTACCTAGCCTGCAGGGGTGACATTTTTTTATTATATGAACTCTGACCTCGTGTAGGTTACGAAGCTGTTGAATGTTTTGAGAGAGATAAGCTACTGCCACGTCAGCAAAGTTCCTTTGAACGCGAGGGTGCTCAATAGTTTATTAAAATACACTTATATTGTTGGCAATTGTTAAACTATTTGGAATCATTGCAACTTATTGTCTTGAAAATGGAATGAAGTGGTTATCGGGTCTCCAAGGTGGAAATAGCGATACAAGCAGATGCAAACCCTCAACCTACCTCGCCAGCCAAAGCATGCAACTCCACTATGCGTCCACCGCTCCCATTCATATCTTCCATGCAGAAGACAACTTACAAAGATGTTCTTGCTTTTTTCAGCCGCAGGTTTTATATATCTGTGTGCTTCAAATAGATCTTTCAATTAATTAGGATTTTTTAATATAAATAATTTAAATCTTAAAACTCAAATGATTCTATTTTAATGATAATTAAAATAATGATACTTTCATGATAAGAATAATTATACTCTCATGATAAGAATAATTATATTTTTATGATATAAATAAATATATTATTGTGATAAAAATAAGATGACATATAGTTGTAACTAAACACCACATTTCAGAAATTCGGTAACTGAAAGAAGCACATACGATGAGGAACACAACCAAATTGGTAAGTCCTTCTGAAAAGTTAACAAATGAATTTCAATGCCCTCAAAGCATTTATAAAGCGTCTTTAAGATTTGGTTCAAGAGGTGCTCCTATGGAGACGGTTTCATTCGCTGCTTGGCTACTAATCTAATCTAATCAAATCATTTGTATAACGTTCATGCTATTAGGTGACTAAACCACTTTAGCACGACGTCTGTTAACTGGAGTTGCCACATTTTAAGACTCAAACTTGGGCTTAGCTAGGAATCGAACCTTGAGCCTCACGCTTTACAGAGCGTTTGCCAACCACTGTTTCAGATGAAGACATAATTGTGATTCATCAAAATCATTTAAATAGCCATGACTTAACGGAGTTCAAAATTACTAACGCCTATCTCATCAATATATAATTATTAATAACTAACAATAACAGCGATGTGAAAGTTCATTACATATCTCACCACATGTCCAACACGCAACAGTGATTCCTCGTTCTGTCTTGCTGGAGGAGCTTTACAAGTACACGAAAAATGAGCGGCAGCTCAAGTTGGGAAGTTTCTATGAACAATAACAACAATAACAACAATAACAACAATAACAACAATAACAACAATAACAACAATAACAATAATAATTAAAAACGTATTCTATTTTTTCAAGCTGATAACATTTCTTATCTAATCAAGGTACTTGTAACGCGCCCTTAGCATTATGTTCAAAGGTGCTCCCACGGAAATAGTTTGACTCACTAAAGAGCTACTAGAGGACTGGACACTCCGAGACGACATCTAGCTTTAATTGAGTTACCGCTTTTGGAACTCAAACTTGAGCTCACCCAATCACACTTTACAGCGGAACAGGCCAATCATCATGCCGCAGGCGCAAAGGTGTTAAACAAAAATCCATAAGATTACGAATACTAAGTGTACAATAAAGATAAAACTGACCATAAAAAACAGAGACAACTTGATAAAACCTTGAAAATTAAGAGTACCAATAAGTCTGAGTTGAAGTAAATCGTTATCAGGGTGACGAACGTCTGTTTTTAAACTTGTTATTTGAACAAAAACCTTATGTTACCAGGTTTTCATATTTCGTCATTCTTAGATTCGAGTAATGGTTTGGAATATATATTTTTCATTAAAATTATTGATGATTTACTTTCCCGACTTTCTTCGGAATCTTTCTTCTGTGTCTTTCGCCCACCTCGCCTTGTTAGACGTCGAATTTTTTATCTAAACTTAATAAATTCTAAACGTAGGTCACGTTTTCTTCAAAATCATAATTCTCAAATAAAAACCTGAAAATAAATTAACAAAACCGCTTCTTTACCCCACTCTTTCAAATTCTAATAATAAACTAAACCTTTATTGAACACCAGGTCACTTGAAAATGAATCTTTACACATTTTTAATCTTTTAACCTTTTACGCTAAAAACATATTAGGCTTAACTGAGACATGGCATGAAGGTGCCACCTCACCCTCTTTACTTTCTGCTTCTCCTTCATCTTACTCTGATTGAATTGGCTAGGTCTCCTACAAAACCTTTTTCTTCTTATCACTCCTCCTATGGTGGCATTTCTTTGTTCTATAAATCTACATCATCTGCTTCTAACATTCATTATCCTTCTTACTCTTCATTCGAATGTCTATTTTCATCATTCAAATCTCCTTCTAATTTCACTTTTGTTATTGCACTAATTGATAGACCTCCTACTTCCTCCCTCCCACTTTCCTTGAAGAGTTTTCAGTTTCCACTGAGACTTTTATATTAACTTTTCTTCTTTTTCATCCAATAATTTTTGAGTTGCTTTATATCTCTTTAAACTACAGCAATCTTCTCTTCTACCCCGAAAAAACTTATTATTACACCAATAATTAAAAAATTCTCTCTAGATCCTTCTCTACCAACAAACTATACGCCTATATCTAATTTCTCTATTATTTCAGAAATTATGAAAATTTTTTTCTATCTTTAGCTTCTACCTTTTTGAGGCTAACAAGCTGTTTCCTTCTACTCAGTCTGGATTTCATCCTTATCACAGTTCTGAAACTTCACTTTTGAAAATATATAATGATTCTTTGTTTTCTTGTGACAAGGGTAATATCTTTTTTTTTGTTAGAATTTTCTTTCTGCTTTTGACGCTGTTGACCCTTCTCTACTTATTAAGCAACTTGAAATTTTTTTTGAAATGTCTGCTTCTTTTCTAAAATGTGTTTCCTCTTACCAGTTCAAGAGGAGTCTCTCGCTGCGGGTTATTAGAAGACTAGATACTCTAGGACAGCGTCCATACTTCAATTGAGCTGTCGTTTCTATAACTCAAACCTGGGCTCGCCCAGACACACTTTACAGCGGAATAGGCCATTATGAAACAGGCGATGACAGTATAATGACAGTAATAGGAAAATAGTAATAATATAGATAAGATGTAAGAAATTACTTATAGTCGGAGTGAAAATGTGGATATAATTGAGAGTCAAATTAATAAAACCTTAAAGACTGGACCGAAGCGAAATAAGTTCAAATAAGCTGATGTGGGAAAATCGGGGGCAATAAGAGCGAGTGTAGTGAGATGTTGATGGTGAAGGTTGGTCAACATAGTTGAGGTGGCAAAAGAAGGTTGAGGTGGGATCGAGACAATAAACCAAGAAAAAAAATAAAGCTCTGAAGGAATCGACTGAACCATTGAAGTTAGGAGCTAAGATAATTGAGGGTGGTTTAGGAAGGTTTCGCTGAGAACTGTTTAAACAAGTGAGTTTTAAAAGCTTTACGGAATGAAAAATGAGTGGTGAGAAAAATGAAATTAGAAGGAATGAAGCTTCATGGAAAAGAGCCACAATGGGAGTGCTGATTCGGTGTAGGTAGGCTTATGGGAGTTTATGCAGATGAAGTGGGTGGAGGATTTAAGTCTTTCGCGTGGTGGTCAGTTGACAAAGTTAGTTAAGTAGGCAAGCGAGAGACTATTTTTAATTTCAAACGTAAGGGTGCATATTTTAAATATCGATCATTATTGACCATGCCTTTTACCATCTTCAGCGTCTGATTGAAGTTGATTGAATAAAGTCTATATAAAAAAATAGCTATTGAAGAATGGTTCATGTTACAGAAAACCCTACAAAGAATGGCAAAAAAAACAAAATAAAGAAACAAGGTCAAGTTTACCAAAATAGTAATGTCATAAGGAACCAAAAATGGAAATTATTAAAAAAATTGATGCTAGAACCAAATCAATAAACTTCAAAAATTTTGAATTATCCTAATCTAATCAAACCTATAGCGCTGATCCCACACTATTCAAGAGCGCTCGGCTACAAACTGTTTAAACAACAAAGTTTTAAGGGCTTTACGGAATGAAAGTGAAGAAGTAATAGAGGTGAGATTGGGGGAAAAGAGTTCCATAGAAGGGGCTCACAATAAGAAAACCATAGCTTAAAATCACGTTGAAAACTATTGAAAATTTTTTGATGTAACTAAAAAGGCAAAAAATTGAAATTCGAACATAATTTAACTAAATTTAACTTTTGTTACATGAAGCTTAATAATTCAGCAACTTTTTTTATAGTTTTTTTTTTGAAGAAAATCCAGACAAACGCTGGAAATGGCACAGAACATGGTGAGAAATCAAAATGACAGAAAAAAAATTTAAATCAACAATAGCTGAATGTCATCATAATAGTCAATTGTCTGTTGTGAGAGACCAAAAACTAAATATAGAATTTAATTTATAAATTTCAAAAATTTAGAATTGAGTCATAGTTTATATTAAATTACTGTTGAAGAATGTTTCATTAAATAAACCAAAATTGGAATGTTAAAAGGTTCTAAAAAATTCAAAAGCAAAATTGTCTATGAAATCAAATTAATGAGTCTGAAGTTAAAAATAAAATCGTTTTTTGAAACCACATAATATAAATATTGGAAATTTGTTTCAAGTTGACTCTTTTTTTTTCTCTTTTTTCCTTCTCAGTCATTTCTCATATTCACAAGGAAGTATGTCTGGATAGCAAAATTCCTTGCAATCCTTTAAACACTCGCTCACTTTCTTGTTTTTTAAGTTAGCAAACGGTATTTTTGTAGCCGATTGGTTGACGATTTTACAGCAAGGTCTTTTTCGTTCTTTCTCTCTTTTAGTCTTCATCGAATCAAATCCAGACAAACGCTAGAAATGGGACAAAACATGGTGAACAATAAAAATTTAAAAAAAAATCAACACTAGCTGAATGTCATGAGAAGTGCTAAGTGTAAGTTGCAAAAAATCAAAAACTGACTATAGAATCAAATTTATGAATCCCGAAAATTTAGAATTGAGTCATAGTTTATATTGAATGACTATTGAAAAATATTTCATAAAATTAACCAAAACTGGAATGTTAAAATGTTCTAAAAACTTCAAGAGCAGAATTGTCTTTTTACTCAAATAAATGAGTCTTGAAATTTGAGAATTGAATCATATCTTAAAACCACCTAACATAACATAACTATTGCAGTTATTTCAAGTTATTTCTTCTTTTTTTCTATTTTCCTTTCCAGCCATTTCTCATATTCACAAGGAAGTTTGTCTGGATACCACAATTCCTTGCAATGCTTTCAAAACTTGCTCACTTTTTTGCTTTTCAAGTTGGCAAACGATATTCTTGCAGCCGATTGGTTGACGATTTTACAGCAAGGTCTTTTTCTTCCTCAGCCTTTTCTCAAATTCACGTGTTCGTCAGGATACCACAACTTTTTGTAATACCTTTCAACACTTGTTTACTTTCTTGTTGAGTAATTTGGCATACAGTATTTATGTAGGCGTTGGCTGACGATTTAACTGCAATGCCTGTATTTCAAACGAGAAAATGACGGATTCGGCAATTTCTTCAAAATCTTTGTAATCAGCAAAAACTATAACTGTAAGATGAATTAATTCATTCATAACTAATATTTGAAACTTTAAATTTTGAATAGTCAATAAAAATAGTTTAAATAAAAAAATTGAAGTAACGGCAATACACACTTTTGCGAAACCGGAGTGTTTTCCATATAACTTGAAACCTCTTAGAATTTCTGGCTTTTGTCTTAAGTGAATTTCATTTTACCTCTCCAACAGGAGTTCTGTTGTTTCTATAAACAACTCTCATTCTACTCTTTCTTTTTAAAGGACTGAAATCTTCTACTTATTCTCATTTTTTAAGAATACTTTCTAATAGTACTTATGCTGAATCTGCACTACAGTGGGCCTTTTGTATGGAACTATATTCCCCCCAATCTCACCTTTTTTACTTTTTTTTCGTAAAGTCTCTAGAACTTTGTTGTTTAAACAGTTCGTAGCAGAGCGCCCTTGAACAGTGTGGGGTCAGCGCTATATAAACGATTTGATTAGACTAAAAGCCCAAGTCTACAGTTAAGAGCAAAATTGACCGGAGAATCAAAATATGAACCTTAAAAAATGTTGAATAGGATAATTGCTTGTAATCTCATTTTATAAGTATTGAAGAATGATCCATTCTTGCGAGATGAGCCTGATGTAGGGGTCAAGAAAATTTATTTTTTGCCTTTTTTTCACCCATATCCCAGTCACAGAAAGCCCTTGGTTGACGATTTCAGCCCCCTGATTCTTCGTAACCAGCTCAACCTGAAACTCCCAAGAAAACAAATTATTTTACAACAAATTTATATTACATATTATTTAAACGCCTCTGAGGCAACCTAGTTTGCGAACAGTGCGCTGTGAAAAATTATAAATTCGTTCATTTATAATACTTAAGATTAATTAGAAATAGATTAATTAATAGAAGGAAAACTTGATATGATTAAAGTTCTGAAGTAGTTGAACGAAAACTTGAATGGCCCATGCAGGTGCCAGCAGATCGTGAAGGCCTCGAAGCAAGTTTGGAGGAAGGTGCTCCATAAGTTCCAAGCACTGCCACCCGCATCGCATGCATAAAACGTCATCCTACTTTAATTCAATCAAGACTTCACGCTAATTCCCTATCATACGATAAGTGCACCATTTTAGCTATATTATATACATACAATTGAATAAATGTGTCAACAGAACGTATGACTACTGAATAAATTGTGTTAAAAACTTACAGTCGATCGATGGAGAATTAAAATTTTTAGTAGAATAGCGGAGTAATGCAGACAAACGTTTTTTATTGAAAATTGTCACAGAAAAAGAGCATCAAAACTATTCGAAAATATATTTTGGCACTTGAAAAAACATTAAATTAAAAATTGGCAAAAATATCCATAAATTCCGCCCAATCGCCACAAGCAGTCCTTCGCGCCCCTAGTGTTAGAAGACCGAGTATATAATTTTGATGAAGGGGAGATAAGAATAAAAAGGATAGGACTGATGAAGAGGATATGAAGGAAGGAAATAAGACGAAATGGAAATAGTTCATCGGATCTTTCCGGCCCTGCACATGGAGGAAAGGCCTTCCTTCTCAATGGCCTCCTTCTTCTTCTTCGACGTGAGGTCCTTCTCGAAACAGTTCCACAAACGCAGAGTCTCGTCCGCTCCTGCCGTCATCACCAACGTACCGTCAGGAGACATAGCCATGTCGATAATGCGCGCATCGTGGCCTTGATAGGTAGTAGTAGAAGTAAATTCACTATATGGGCGCTCGGCAGTTAAACCATAACCCATCGACCACTCTCGCTATCCCTTTCCGGCTAGTCCGTACCGGGAGCGAGTAAGATCTCCCGATGGCGCACACGAGAGGCTCGAACGAGCACTTCAGCCCACCGAATGCCTCCTCGACACATTATTCTTTACTACATTTATTTATCAACCTTACCCAACAGGTAGTGACTGATCTAACTCATAGAATTTTTTATTTTTTATTTTTATTTTTATACTTCAACTAAGCTATTATCCTCTACCTAGCATCTTAACCACTAAATCTGAGGCATTTTTTTTTCAACACCTTTCTTTTCTTTTGTCGCGTCCGCCAACACTGCCGGTTTGTGACAGTAATGACGCTTACGACGTTCTTTAAACATTTTTTTTCTCTTTTATTTTTTATTTTTATTTATTATTATTTTTTTATTATTGTCGAGTCCGCCAGCACTGCCGGTTCGCGACAGCACTGACGCCTACGACATCTTTCTAACATTTTGCCTCCCTAACTAATCCATTGGCCAATTTTTTTGTAGATTAGTTAAGAGGTCTTACAGTTCCCTAAATAATTTCAATTCCAGTTCTTGCTTCCACTTTGTCAGTTTTGGCGCAAACTGAAATTAATCATTCTCATGCCTCACGCACCATTCTCAGAGCACTCCCGTTCTGCCCTGTCTCATATCACTCCTGGATTGCCCCCATTTAATTATTTCAGTTTTATTAACAATTATTTACTTATTCATTTTGTTTGTTTATTTATTTTATTTTTCATTTCATTTTATTTTTTTTTAATATAATTTATTTTATATATATATATATATATATATATATATATATATATATATATATATATATATATATATATATATATATATATATATATATATATATATATATATATATATATATATATATATATATATATATATATATATATATATATATATATATATATATATATATATACATATATATATATATATATATATTATGTCTCACAATTTATCAACTCATTCCATTCATGCCTGCATTCGTCAAAGAAGGTGGGTCGGAATTGGACATAATTTGGACAATCAAAAATGAAATGTTCAACCTTTTCAGGCTGACAGAAGCAGCAAGGACATCTGTCAGTTGAGGACACCGCTCTATCAAAGGCCGCTTCACAGAGTCTGCCATAACTAGTTAGGATGAAAACCGTCAAAAACCCTGGTCTGAACCAGCGGTTCGTGGATGCAAAGCTCACACTCGGAAGAAATCGATAGGTCATCCTACCTCTCTTTTCCGCGTCCCATCTTTCTTGCCAAAGAGAAAGCACGTGCTCGTTTGCCCTCCCCATTTCATCCGCTACCGGAGCCTCAGCGTCACTCGTAAAGCCCAGAAGATTTATCGCCCGCTTTGCTTTTATAGACTGCCGGAGTCTTTTAAGGCATACGGCCAAGTCCAAAGGCATACGGCCAGCTACCACTTCTAGAGAGACGGTAGAAGCGAGAGTACAGCCTCGAGTCAGTGTAAGGAGTAGCACCCGATGCAGCGCATTGAGATGCCTCCTCACGTGACTTTTAGTCATACTCTTCGCCCACTCCTCTCCGCCATACGCAGTCATAGGAATGCATACAGTATCGTAAAGTGTTTCTACCACCCTCCGCTGGATTCCCCACCCCCTACCTACATGGGCTTTCAGGGAGAACATGTAGGCAGAAACCTTCGCTCGTACCCACTTCGCGTGGTCTACAAAGTTAGGTACACTATTCAGAATAACACCGATACTTGTACTGTCGAACGAATTCAATGCGTTCTCCAGCACATAGAACCCTAGGCATCCTCGACCTATCCATGTGGCCCTTTATCAGCATGCACTTGGTCTTCGGCGTGGATAGGCGAAGCTTATACCTGCCGCACCATGACATCAGATGCGACAGACAGCGCTCGGATAAACGCTTCAGTTCAAAGCGGCTATTGCCCTTCACTGCAATCACTATGTCGTCCGCATACGCAACCAACTCCACAGTGTCAGAAGACCATTCGAATCGTGCATCGTTCAACAATTCATCCATGCACCACCTCCATGCATACGGGCCTACGATAGATCCCTGAGGACAGCCCCTTTCAGCTTCACGGCTTATCATCATGGATCTATCTTCGGCCATTAACGACACGCTTCTCCCACTAAAATAGTCCTTTAATGTATCAAAAATGTAAGAGCTTATTCCTACTTTAATTAAACGTAATAAAATTGAAGGCCACCATAAGTTATCAAAGGCGCCTTTAATATCAACAAATAATAATAATACAAACTTTTTATTTGTATTTATGAGGGTCCCAAGCGTCTTGCATATGGCGTCTTCAGCAGACAGAGACGCTTTGAAACCAAATTGAGATGAACTGTTTAGTCCTCTGGCGTCATAGTCCTGCTCGACTCTTGAAACCAAAATTCGCTCGTACAGTTTGCCCATTGCACTCAAAAGTGAAATGGGTCTGTAGGAACCAGCCTTGGTTAGCGAAGCCCCCCTTACCTTTGGGTATCACAGCCAGCTTAGCTACTTCCCAATTAATCGGGTATGTCCTATTATATAAGTATTTATTTAACAAACCGGCCAAGGAGTCCGGACAAATTTCTTGTACAACCTTCAGGTGCTCGTAAAGAACACCGTCGGGTCCAGGAGCCTTACTATTCTTCGACCTTTTGAGGCACCTGCTGATCTCTTCTCTAGTCACTGGACCCTCAACCTTTCAATTCTGGTAACTTTTTACCAGTTCCCTAATATGCTGATGGGACCCATCACAAGCATCTTCTTCATCACTGGGGAAGAAACGCTCTAGAAGAAGCTCCGCAGATTCTTTCCACGAAGTTGTCCAGCTGCCATCATCCCTTTCCAAATTTCCAAAAAACACCTTCTTTTTTGTCTTGCCAGCAGCTTGTCTGTGGAGAGTTCCCCAAGGGTTTGCTGGGCCCCTTTCATCTACGCCGTAGCGCTCCAGGAAGTCTTTCCAAGAGCGCTCCTTCACACTTTTGATAGCCTTCACATACGATGTTCTCACCTCGGCAAGATATCTTTTTTCAGCCTCGACCAAGCAGCTCCATTTCCTCCTTCTGGCCAGCTGCTTTTTGGCTGCAACTACCTCCCTTCTCATACCAGCCAATTCCTCATTCCACCACGCTACCTGTTTCCTCCAACCACGCTTCCTCTCTTTCATCCTAGGCGTCGATTCATCTATCGCCGTCATAATCACGTCCTAATTCACTTCCTCAGCCAGATGTGCCTCAAGAATCCGCTTGAAGCGCTCCCAGTCTGTTTTCTTATAGTTATACTTAGTTTCGTCTATTTTATTTTCACTACCTACATACCTATTTTCACTATTGCCCTTATTGAACCTATCTATATTGATGGAGAACGTGATAGACTTGTGGTCACTACCCACGACGTCATCCGTGACCCTCCAGTCTATAATGCTCTCCCACATATTATCGGTAGATGCCGTTATGTCTATATTTGAAGTACCTAATACTGAATCAAAAGTATTATTATCACTACGTTTGCTACATATCTTGAAGCTGCGTAGCAATAGAAATTCGCAAAGCAGCTTCCCACTGTTGTCCTCTTTTTTAGAAAACCACAGTGGAGAGTTTGCATTCGAATCAGCGCATAGCAATATCTTACGATGTCTATTATATATAACTACATTATCTATTTGATTAATGAATATGTTATGGTTAGAGCTATATTGAAAGTATGAATTCAAGACAATCAACCCGCAAGACATTTGCCTCGATCCGACACTAAGAGCAATTAAATGCTCCGTGTCAAAACGAGACAAATGGAACACTTGCAAGCCGACTGCCACTAGAGTGCACACCTTCGCAGTAGCTCCCCTAGGTATGAAGCTGTGATACCCATTCACCTCGAAGCCCTTCTGTAGGTAAGGTTCTTGCAGGGCTACAATGTCAAAGCTGCCTGCGGAGATAACCTCCTCCACTTCATGCATCACGGCCTGACAATTGCGACAGTTGAGCTGAAGGAAATTGAGACGCTTGGGACCTCTATTACCACAAGTACCTATAATAATATTTTTTGAATCGTAATTATAATCGTTAAAATCTGATGAATAATCAACGTCAAAATAAAAAGAATATTTATCATCCATTAGTAGACAGTGCGTACTCGAGTGGTTGCGAGATGCCTCGCGTAAACGGGACATCCTGAATCAGTGGCCGTATGGCCCTCTGCCGACCGCCCTCTGCCTGCCCGCATGCAGTTGACGCACTTGGCCCTGCTTGTGCATTTGGCCGCCACATGATCTTTTTCTCCGCATCGGCCGCAGATCCGGCTATTTTTACAGCTACCTTTAGCATCGGTATGCCCATAACCGAAACACTTGAAGCACCTGAGGGTCTGAACTCTATTTTTGTAAGGGTGTGTCGAGAAAAGAAGGAAGACCCTCTTATCGTTTTTCTCCCCGAGTTGCCTGTGCGTGGCCGGCGCCATACGCACGACCACGTCACAGTTTCCCCGGCTATTTCTAAATCTCCGGCACACCTTTAGTCTTTCTTTTTCGCCAGACGCGAAGAGAAGACCGTTTTTGGCCACCAAAGCTTCTAAAATTTCTCCCTCGGTCAGGTCGGAGGGTACGTTGTACACCGTCACCGCGAGATCAAAACCTGTTGGTCTTTAAAAGACCAACTTTGATTTAATGAAGTCCTCAACCTTCCTCTGCTCCACTTCGTTTAGCAAATCGACCACGAGGAAGTTTTTCGCCTCATTCGACTTAATGGCCGAAATCTTTGGCGACTTTCTGGTGACGCCTCAACACTCTTGAGCATCTCCAGGAAAGACTTTCTGAGCTCCAAGAGCGTCTCACCCTCCTTTGGTCTGAGAATCACGGATTTTGATGTCCTGATCCTCTCCAAAACATTTTCTCGGAGGACTTTCTTCCTCCTTTCCACGGGTACAAAACTCTCGTTTTGTACTCTTGTGCGGTCAATTTGCGGCGCTCCCGCTATAAAACGCTTGGGGGTAGGAACTGGCACGACGCTGTTCTGCGCACCTCTGAATTACCTCCCATCCGGTACATCACGGATGTTTCCTTTCACCACCGAGGCATAATTCACAGACTTCACAGGCTGCATGACCTGTTTTGTCTGCGTGCCCAAGGAAGAGCAGGCCAGAGGTTCTGACTGGGTCCCCACCGAAACCTGGAGCTTCTTCACCTCCACTGGCACCATGACCACCAGGGAGTCAATGATGCTTCTGAGACGTTCGCGGCTTTCGATTCGTCGCGCAACATCTCCACTCCTCAACAATTCTTCGGCAGTCCTCTGCAGGTCTGCCGCTCTACTGTTGAGTTGTCCCTCCAGTTCCAAGGCCTCTGACAAGTTCGGGTCAGAAGCCCAGGACTTTGCTAAGGGAGGTGTATCTCCCTTTCTTTTACGTTTAGACATTATATCTATATATTTTTTTCTTTTCAGTTAGCTATTAAGTTTCTTTGGTAGTTTATATTTACTTATTTATTTTATCTTCTTTTTTTTCAGTTTCAATTTTATTATTATTATTATTATTATTATTATTATTATTACTTATTTTTATTTATTTATTTTTATATTATTATTATTTTTTTATTTTTTTATTTTTATTATTATTTTTTTAATTTAATTATTATTTTATTTTTATTTTTTAAACTATTATTATCTCCTTAACATAACTATAGATTCACTATTATTATTATTATTATTATTATTATTATTATTTTTATTATTGTTATTACTATTATGACAATTGTAATTGATATGATAATAATATAGACAGAACACAAGACACTCACCTCTCACAACAATAATATAGTTAATCTGGCTAATTATGCGATTATGAGTCTGGATAATTAGTACATCAACGTGTGATGCACTCTTATACGTATTATTTAATATGTGACAGTATATGAGAAATTCAACTATTCTTTTTTTTTTTGCTATTAAATCAAAAATTAAATGAAAATTTATAATAAATTTAACAATAAATGAGGGTTTAATTACGAACCAAATGATATAATTTTCACTAACCCAAAAGACTTCAGAGTAAAAAAAAACAAGAAAATAAGGAAATACCTTTCTGTCCAATAGACAAAGAATTGTTTTTGAATTATACCAACTTTCAAATTGAGTATTTTGAAATAATTTTTAAACAAATAAACAAAGTATTTTTAAATTTATGAAAGAGACAAAATTCAATGTTTTACTTTAATTATAACCCATCTTTTGAGCCAAAAAACACTGGAGCACGAATTTAACAACCACAGGTAACAGACAAGTTAGTGCGGTTTACTTTCTATTCTAACCGAGCTGCTCATTTAAATACCACACAAACACACATATATACCACACAAACGCAGGCAGACGCCTTGATAGGTGCAGGGGGAGTGTTACTTCATTTGATTGTTGCTAGATCGATCGGCTTTAAAATTATTTATTCAAAATTATTTCAAAAAAACCTTTCAAACACGCAACACCTCCTTCACCCACCAGTGAGTTCGGCCACCTGGTGCATCACAGGGTACTTCCACAACGTCACCTGGAAACGGTCGTAGCCGTGGGAAGATGCTATTTCGTGATACTCCTCGGACCATAGTAGACACGTCACCTATGCAAATGTGTTTGTGTGTGTATGTTTAAAAAAATGTAATGAAAAAAAAGAAAAATTAAGAAATCTTTTTTTAAATAACCAAAATAAATTTAATTAGTTTACGCCATACAAATAGGTTGAGAGAGTAATGACGAGTGGTTTGGAGAATTGAACCTGTGAGTTGGTCTTTGTCTTGCCAGTCAATTTGCCGGTGTTGCAGTTCCAGAAAGCAATCTGCTTGTCGTTCTGCCCTCCACCACTAGCCAACAAGTACGGTTGCCATGGACACCAAGCTAGCGCCTGTGTATCCGTATGCATATATACATAAAGGTGCGTATGTTTCCGGTTGCTCGTAGTTGATTTGCAAAAATAATTCGAACATGCTGCGCGCATTATTGCACATAAATACATGGTGATTGCTCTGTCTTTTCAGATGATAGCCGTTGTTTCGACATCAACTATATATATAAAAGAATATATATATATATATATATACACAAGCACCTTGACTGCACTGTTATGTTCGGTGAACTGATAGAGGGGGGTGCTTCGAGTGTAGTGCATGCCTCGGTGGTCAGGGTAGACTCGGATGGTATTGTCGTTGCCTCCGGTGGCAAGCAGCTTGCCATCCGAGGACCATTTGAGGCCACATACCTCTTGCGCATGCGCCTGGAAACGCCCCACCAAGTGTTTCTGCACTCGAACGTCGTGGTGCTGAACGATGCCTGCCTGGTCGGCACTGTGGGTGGTTGGAATGAGGGATGGGAGAGCTTGATTGACCGATGATAAATGAGTGTGCGGAAAAAGGGTCCATTGTATAAATGAATTTGAAAAATAACCTCATCCACCATCATGAACACACAACAATTCACATCCCTTAAAACGACAACTATCAACACAAACCACCACAATAATTATAACAGCAACTCCAGCCACAGTCACCACAAGGGGCGTTCTAGCCACAAACACAAGCACCTGGTCAGGATGTACTCGTTCCAGCCCAAGGCTCCCACCTTGGCAGCATGAGTAGACAAGGTCCTCAGGGTTTTGTTGTTGTCAACGTCGTACAACTGTGGAAAGATTCAATTGAACTTATTATGAGGTATGTTGAGAATGGAACAGTCGAGTACATCCAAGTTATGGCAGGTTGATCCAAGTTATAAGAAGGTTGGGCAACTCAGTTGATTGTAATCAATTTAAATAGTTGTAAGTAGGTAATATCAAATGACAAATGAAACAGTCACGTGGATGGTGTTGGAACTGGTTCCCATGGCAAGGAGGTTGCCTGAGTCCACCCACGACACTGCTGTGGTGCGAAACTGCTCTGAGGTGAGATCTGCTTGCGACTGTGGTGACAGAGGTGTTGATGAAGATAAATGGTTGTGTGGCAATGAATAGAATCACAAAGCAATAGCGAATGCATAAAAACGATAAGAAATTGTTTACATTCACACATCCACAAAGTGCACCAACAGTGATCTGTCCGCTGTTTGCATCCCACATGTAAACAGAACTGCCCAGACAAATGGCCAAGACGTTTTTCGATGACCAGTCGAGCAGATTCAAGTCTGTGCAGTAAGCAGTGCTCAAGTGAAGTCACTAACTATTTATTCAATCACTTTTGTGATCTTTATTGTAGAAAATTATTTTTTTGTATTTTTTCAAATATAACATTCAGACAAGAGCTTGAAACATTAATATGAAAAAATGAAAATGATGGTTGGAGGTAGTTTAGTTCAAATAGATCTCATCATTTTGCTGGCCTATGACTCAGTTTTTGAATGGCACACACACACACACACACACACACACACACACACACACACACACACACACACACACACACACACACACACACACACACACTCACACACACACACACACACACACACACACACACACACACACACACACACACTCAAACACACACACTAACATACACACAAACACTCACAATAATCATCAGAGATTTCAGGAGCATCAAGGATCTTTTCAGGGGCAGTGGGAATGTGTCGGAGGGTGTTCTTTTTGAGGGTGGATGAAGCTTTCACCTTGACATAGTCCGCATCTGCATGGTTGCATTACACTTTGCAGTTTGAGTAGAATATGCTCTCAAGTCTGCGTCTGTAGCATAATGGTTGGCAGGCCCATTTAAAAATGTGAGGGTCAGTTTGATTCCCGGCTGAGTTCAAGTTTGAGTTTCTAAAAGCGGTAACTCAAGTGGAAAACAGACTCCATCCTAGAATGGCCCAGTCACCTAGTTGTGCCTCAATTGCTTGCCTTGGCACTTTGCAAACTGAATTTATTATTATTATTAAAACGAGATGAAACAATTTAACTCACTTAGCATTGTATCAGGCATCTTTTGCTTGTAGCCAATGATTTTTTGGTTTTCCAGCTCGCCATGGAGATTATCAGTGATGGTTTTCTTGAATATTTGGGTTTTTGGACTTTCAAACACATCATCATCTTCTGATTTTTTATTGAACAACTGGTAATGACCCAGCTCCACATTGGTGGAAGTTCTGTTCGCTATGAAACGATCACCACATTTGTTGTAATCTTTTAAAGCGTTTTTGTCTGTTCAGTGTTAATGTAAATTAGTATATTTTTATTTAATTGGATTATACTGAATTGATGACACTAATTTCATTAATATTAAATATTCAGAAACTCTTTAATTAAAATTGAAAATTGAAGCTTAAAATTAATTTTTCAAAAAACACACTTCTGTTCGATTTTGGAGTGGTTTTGTGCGATTCTGAATGCTTGAAGTCACAACTAGTGCTGGACGCCTTGGAATTGGGAGCCTCAGCGTTCGAAGTGGAATTATAGGCATGAAAAGGGTCAATGTGATTCAAATGTAGATTTTCGTTCAACTGTCGGTCCCAACGTCCCAGAGATAGATGTCGAACATTTTTAGATTCATGAGACTTTGTTTTTGACTT
>OX387251.1:5178598-5188598 GCA_947562095.1 Branchellion lobata | reverse complement strand
ATAATAATAATAATAATAATAATAATAATAATAATAATAATAATAATAATAATAATAATAATAATAATAATAATAATAATAATAATAATAATAATAATAATAATAATAATAATAATAATAATAATAATAATAATAATAATAATAATAATAATAATAATAATAATAATAATAATAATAATAATAATAATAATAATAATAATAATAATAATAATAATAATAATAATAATAATAATAATAATAATAATAATAATAATAATAATAATAATAATAATAATAATAATAATAATAATAATAATAATAATAATAATAATAATAATAATAATAATAATAATAATAATAATAATAATAATAATAATAATAATAATAATAATAATAATAATAATAATAATAATAATAATAATAATAATAATAATAATATAAATAATAATAATAATAATAATAATAATAATAATAATAATAATAATAATAATAATAATAATAATAATGATAATAATAATAATAATAATAATAATAATAATAATAATAATAATAATAATAATAATAATAATAATAATAATAATAATAATAATAATAATAATAATAATAATAATAATAATAATAATAGTAATAATAATAATAATAATAATAATAATAATAATAATATTATTAATTATAATAATAATAATAATAAAAATAAAAATAATAATAATAATAATAATAATAATAATAATAATAATAATAATAATAATATAAATAATAATAATAATAATAATAATAATAATAATAATAATAATAATAATAATAATAATAATAATAATAATAATAATAAAATAATAATAACAATAATAATAATAATAATAATAATAATAATAATAATAATAATAATAATAGTAATAATAATAATAATAATAATAATAATAATAATAATAATAATAATAATAATAATAATAATAATAATAATAATAATAATAATAATAATAATAATAATAACAATAATAATAATAATAATAATAATAATAGTAATAATAATAATAATAATGAAATTAAAAATAATAATAACCACCACCAACCACCACCACTAAAAGGCCTCACTGCATTTTAAATAATTTCTCAATTTTTTAGACTTTCAAACTTTATCAACTAGTCTAGCTCAAGCTCCAAGGCAGTCTTGGACTGCTTGTTTATCGCACAGTAAATGCCTTTTCATTCTTTTAAAAGGGGTTAAAAAATACTTTGGGAATGCTGGCCACATACAATAAAAAGGTTTTGATTCGGGCTGTTTTCAATTTTCACTTGGAGCAGCCTGACAACACAGATACACAAACATTTTTAAATTTCTTGATGTCTCATGGATTTGACTCATCCACAAACCAACCCATCCATAACCAAAGAGGATAGGTTGGCGTAATAGCATTCAGAAAGTGTGTTCACATTGGTTATATTAATAATGGGATTTCTGTTCACAAGCTGATTCTGTGCAGTTCCGAAATGCTCAAGCCACCTCCCATCTACCGACTGCTCCAGCTTAAAAGCTGGAGTTTTCCGGATACTGCAAAATTTATTTCAGGAGTAAAGCTGTCCGCTTCAAGCTGCCACAAGTCTGTATGTGGACTCAGCTTTTGGTGTTTAAAAGTCCACTTCCTCAGGGATCCTTGACAAGATTATTCATTTTAAGACCGTTAGAATACATGAGAAACCTGATTAATGGTTTTTTTCTCGGAAATGTCGTACTCCAAAAAATTTGAAAAGGATTCTATAAAGGATCTACACGAGGGCCTAGAGTGAGAATGATTTTGCTGTATGGCTAGTTCGAACGAATCTCCACAAAAGACGCTAGGACACGTAACATCTCTCACATTCATGGTCTGGTTTCGGTGGGGTGATATCGCTTCATAATGAAGGACCGTATTTATTTTTTTATCGTCGTATAAAAAAATAAAATAAATTTTTTTCCTATTGACGACCAACGAAAGAACTCATCAAATGTTTTCAACAGAAAAGGCCGACGAAATCTATCTCTACGGACCTCGTATAAAAAATATAAGCAAATATCCTTCACAATCTTGGTGCAGCTGCTAATGGTAAGCTTTCTATTCTCACACTGTTAGAGTTGTCAACTGCCTTCGAGTTGATCACAGTATTTTGTTAAAACGGTTAGAAAGCACATATGGTTTTGATGGTCTCACGCTGGAATGGTTCAAAAACTTTTTGAGTGACAGATCCTTCAATGTACGCTGCAGTGGGACAAAATCTGATTTTTTTACTTTCTACTAGGTGCCCCACACGGACCATTGCTGTATTTTCTATACACTGGAAGCCTTGGGAGCATAGTTATAAAATAAAAGCTGGGATTTCATCACTATGCAGATGACGCTCAAATATATGGCCACTGCAATAATGAAGGCACAAAAGAATTGAAGATGAGAGTGTCTGAGTGTGTAGATGAAATCGCATCTTGGATGGGAGCCAAAGTGATCTGGTTCTCCTCCCGTTGAAATCTCGAAAATATTTTTAGCTATTCTGTCCAAGTATTAGAAAGCAACATCCTTCCATCAAAAACTGTGAGGAACTTAGAAATCTATTTTCATAGAAACCTCAAGATGTTAACGCAGATATCAAAAACATTACAGATGTGTTTTAACTCTTTGTGTCAAATAAGATCCATCAAGGGATGTTTGACAATGGACTCCTTGAAGACACATGAATCAGCTCGAGTGTTAAGTCGTATTGACTACGGCAACATGGCTTTAGTCAGCTCACCTAAGGTAGCAACGCAGAGTATTCAATCCATAATCAATACAACAGCCAGGCTCATTACAGGAGTAAGAAAATATGATCACATTACCCCTGTACTCAAGGAGTTTCACTGGCTGAAAATTGATGAAAAAATTTAATTTAAAATTGCTCTGCAGAGGTACAAGTGTTTGTCCAATGAGGGTTTTGTGTGTCCTACACGTGACGTATTTCCAGATGCTAGCCTGCCTAAAAGACAATGACTGTGTAGCTCGAAGGATGATGTCCCCAACAAGCACAAATCAGAAATATCGAGATGAAAACATAAAATCCTCGAGTTCAACAAATCTTTTATTCGAACTCTGAAAATTCACTTTTTAAATCAATCCTCGACTCGCTATATTCTCATTCTCGGGTTGTTCTTCACACTAATTTGTTTCCCTATAATCATAAGGATAACGACAACTTTGAGGGGCTTCGAAACTTTCGGCCCTTAATTCCACTATAATAGTATTCGTTTGTATCGTATTGTATTATATTGTATTTTATTGTATTATTTTATTTTGTATTGTATTGTATTATATTGTTTTGTATTGTATTTTTTTGTTTTGTTCTTTTGTATTTTATTTTATTGCCTTTTATTGTATTTTCTTGTAGTGTATTGTATTGTATGGTATTGTATTGTTTTTTTGTATTGTTTTTTATTTTATTTTATCGTATTGTATTGTATTGTTTTTTATTGTTTTGTTTTGTATTGTTTTGTGTTGTATTGTATTGTTTTTATTGTTCTGTATTGTATTGTGTGCTTCGCTGCTTCTATTTAATTATATAACACAAAGTGGCCTACAATAAAATGTGGAATGATGACTCAGAACTAAATATAGTGATGGCTGTTAAGGCAGTTCACGACCATAACAGAAAAACAAAATAAAGAAAAAGAAACGAACGAAAAACAAACGAAATAAATAAACAAGAGGACCATCAAGTGGAAAAAATGCGCACAAACAAGTGGAAAAGTATGCGAACAAAAAAGTGGACAAACAAGCGGACAAACAAGCAAACAAACAAGCGCACAAACAAGCGGACAAACAAGCGGACAAACAAGCAAACAAACAAACGGACAAACAAGTGGTCAAACAAGTGGACAAACAAACGGACAAACAAGAGGATAAACAAGCGGACAAACAAGCGGACAAACAAGCGGACAAACAAGCGGACAAACAAGCGGACAAACAAGCGGACAAACAAGCGGACAAACAAGCGGACAAACAAGCGGACAAACAAGCGGACAAACAAGCGGAAAAACAAGCGGACAAACAAGCGGACAAACAAGCGGACAAACAAGCGGACAAACAAGCGGACAAACAAGTGGACAAACAAACGAACAAACAAGTGGACAAACAAGCGGACAAACAAGCGGTCAAACAAGTGGACAAACAAACGGATAAACAAGCGGACAAACAAGTGGACAAACAAGCAAACAAACAAACGGACAAACAAGTGGATAAACAAGCGGACAAACAAGCGGACAAACAAACGGACAAGCAAGTGAACAAGCAAGTGAACAAGCAAGTGAACAAGCAAGAGAACATGCAGTAATGATCTCGCAAGCTTCCTGTTCTCGGAAAGCCAAGACACGCTTTTCCTTTTTGACCTCATTTTTTAGACTCACTCCACTCCTTTTTTTCTCTTCCATCTTTGTGACTGTCAGGATCTTTTCTAAGTTTGATTTTTCTAGTTTTTCTGAATATTCTCTTCTGTTTTATTTAAAAAAGTATTTGATAAAAAAAAATTCATTTTTTTCATCTTTTTTTGCTTTTTTATAATTTTATTTCGTTTTGATTATTCTTTTATTTCGCTCCTATTCTACTCCTACAACATAGTGCATCCCTCTTGCTTTCTACCTCAACCTACATTTCCACCTTCTGCTTTTTCCATCCCACTCTCATTTTTTTGTTTTTCATTCATCAACTGCGCATTCAGCTCTCATCTTATTTTTTCGACTTTATTCGTTGTTTGCATCATCAGGCAGGCTTTTTCATCACCCCTCCTTGTAACAACAATTATCCGCTATGTTCACCTCCCACCACCCCCTCTCAACCCCCACTCCCACCACCCCCTTTCACCATCCCCTTTCAACATGCCTTCTCACAATCTCTTCCAACCATTTTTCCCAGCCATCCACTCCCGCATCCTTTCCCACCATTCCTTCGAACCATCCTTTCAAACCAGCCTTTCCAACCATCCCCTCCCACGATCCATCATCCATCATCTCCTCCCTCCATCCACCATCCATCATCCCCTCCCACCATCTACCATCCATCATTCTCTCACACCATCCACCATCCTCTCACACCATCCCCTTCCACCATCCCCTCCCACCATCCACCATACTCTCCCACCATCCACCATCCTCTCCCACCATCCCGACCGACCAACCACAATTCCTTCTCACCATCCACCACCTCCGCCCACCATCCACCATCCTCTCCCACCATCCCGACCGACCAACCACAATTCCTTCTCACCATCCACCACCTCCGCCCACCATCCACCACCTCCTCCCACCATCCACCACCTCTTCTCACCATACACCACCTCCTCCCACCATCCACCACCTCTTTCCACCATCCCTTCCCACCCTCAACCATCAGCTCTACATCTCGCTACAATTTCAACACCTGAACATAGCAATTGAAACAATGACGGTGATGACAATGATGATGATGATGATGATGAGGATGATGATGATGATGATGATGATGATGATGATGATGATGATGATGATGATGATGATGATGATGATGATGATGATGATGATGATGATGATGATGATGATGATGATGATGATGATGATGATGATGATGATGATGATGATGATGATGATGATGATGATGATGATGATGATGATGATGATGATGATGATGATGATGATGATGATGTTGATGATGAGGATGATGATGATGATGATAATGATGATGATGATCATGATCATGATGATGATGATCATGAGGATGATCATGAGGATGATCATGATCATGATCATGATGATCATGATGATTATTCTCAAACCAGGTCACATAGTTTTTCTCACAAAGGTCATCGATCGATCACCAGCCTCTTCTGCCCCTCTCACTCCTCTCTGACTGACGGCCCTCATTCCATCATCACACATTGCTCTTCTAGTTTAATATTTTTGAACATTTCAGCTTTTATAAACTTTTAAATTTGTTTGAATCTTCAAAAAATAGTTTTAATCTTCTATTCATCCAACCTCTCAAACCTCCTGACTACTTCCCATTTCAAAGCTTCCAACGATTTCCAACTTTTTCGAATTCTTTGTTAATTTTTGAGATATTTTTGAATATCAGTGTTTCACTAGTTGACTTCCTCGTATGTTTTTTTAAAAGTTTTTTCAATTATTAAAATTTTTAAATATTTCTCTATGCAAGTTTCTTTAATTTAAAAAAATTGTTTTGCTTGCGTTGTTAGCAGTATTCGGTCCTTTTCAATGATTCATTGCTCCACTTTACTTTTCCCTCACCCTTGATGCATTTGCTTCTATATGCTTCTTCATCACCCTTCAAGTTTTTTTTGTAATTTTTAATTCTTCTTCACTTCTTGTGCTTTTATCATCTCAGCGTCTCTTTGTTGTTCCATGATTCGCTGTTTCTGCAGCCTTCACTCCTCCTTCTTCCAATTGTTCTTCATACACCTTCCATCAGCATCATTTATTTCACTTCATATCGATTGCTCACGTTTTCTATATTTTTATCTTCCAGCGTATTTCATAAGTTCAGTAGGTTTAAACATATATTAATGTGCATGTATGTGTTTTCCTTATTTAGGAGAATTTAGGAGAATTTATTTAATGAATGAATAAATTTTTAACATTTTTTTAGCGCTTAGTTCGTAAAGTTGCCTCAAAGGCGCTCAAAGTTATTGAATGTAAGTTAGTTATACTCAAAAAATTCGACATTTTCCATCTTCATGACTCATCGACTCAGACCGGAAGTAAAAGATGTCTAAGTAATTCGACTATTTCCGTTCAAGAAGATCTATAGGCATTTTCACGATTTGAGAACCAAAAACACCCACAAACGACTAAAAATTCAAATTTTCAGTAGTTCAGCGCTAATATGATTTATTTATATTTATAATTATTATCATTATTATTCAATAAAAACTATAAAAAAGTCATTGCGCCTGCCGCTGCCGTTGTTAAGCAGTTATTTGCTTGTTTCCTGGCCATGAAAGATCGTCTTCCAGACTGCTTATCAGTCGTTTTGTGTGAATTGTACAGAAGCTTTTTATGGAGTTATAGAATGCAGCTCATGAAGATGGATCCCTGGTTCCCTTCAATCGCTCATTCGCTATTTGAAGAAACTCACCGCATTTGCTCTTCAACTGCTTTGATCTAATCTTGTTTATTTATTCGAATCTAATCTGAGTCAGCCTGCTCTGATTTCAGTTAACTCGATTTAGCGCCTCCGCTGTCTTTTTTGGTGCCATAAAATTAATTTTTTTATTGTTTCATTATTATTATTATTATTATTATTATTATTATTATTATTATTATTATTATTATTATTATTATTATTATTATTATTATTATTATTATTATTATTATTATTATTATTATTATTATTATTATTATTATTATTATTATTATTATTATTATTTTTATTATTATTATTATTATTATTATTATTATTATTATTATTATTATTATTATTATTATTATTATTATTATTATTATTATTATTATTATTATTATTATTATTATTATTATTATTATTAAAATTATTATTATTATTATTATTATTATTATTATTATTATTATTATTATTATTATTATTATTATTATTATTATTATTATTTTTTTTTTTTATTATTATTATTATTATTATTATTATTATTATTATTATTATTATTATTATTATTATTATTATTATTATTATTATTATTATTATTATTATTATTATTATTATTATTATTATTATTATTATTATTATTATTATTATTATTTTTATTATTATTATTATTATTATTATTATTATTATTATTATTATTATTATTATTATTATTATTATTATTATTATTATTATTATTATTATTATTATTATTATTATTATTATTATTATTATTATTAAAATTATTATTATTATTATTATTATTATTATTATTATTATTATTATTATTATTATTATTATTATTATTTTTTTTTTTTTTTTTATTATTATTATTATTATTATTATTATTATTATTATTATTATTATTATTATTATTATTATTATTATTATTATTATTATTATTATTATTATTATTATTATTATTATTATTATTATTATTATTATTATTGTTATTATTATTATTATTATTATTATTATTATTATTATTATTATTATTATTATTATTATTATTAGTATTATTATTATTATTATTATTATTATTATTATTATTGTTATTATTATTATTATTATTATTATTATTATTATTATTTCTTTTGTTGTTGTTGTTGTTGTTGTTATTGTTGTTGATGTTGTTGTTGTTATTGTTGTTGTTGTTGTTGTTGTTGTTGTTGTTGTAGTTGTTGTTGTTGTAGCCGTTGTTGTTGTTGTTGTTATCTACTCTAATTTATATTTAGCTTAATCAAATCAGATTTTTATTGAAATGTTTTGGCAATCTAGTTGAACGTCCCATCCAATACGGAACACTCCATTCTACTCCATCAACTCCAGAAGCGGCAACTTTAAGCTCTGAAGAACTCAACAAATGCCTGTGGCCAAAACTGCTCCTAATGCTTTGGAATACACCGAAATCCATGCGACCAAGAGACCCCTGCATGGACTTTCCATTCCAGCTTCTCAGTTCATTTTGCTAGCTTGGAACGAGAAGTTTGTTGGATGTTTTTTGGAATATCGTTGAAAGCAATTGTATGTAAGGCAATCCTGTTGGCGTGTTTACGATGCGTGTTTAGTTTTTTTTTTAATCTTGAAGTTTATATTTTTTTATAATTTATATGAGGCTGTGATGAATGATGGGCACAGCAAAGGCACACGGGGCACAAGGGTGGAGCACAGAGCTGGAACAGAAGGTTGGGACGGAGGCGAAAGGCAAACTTGGCAAGCAAAAGACAGCAGTTTGAAACTTCTGCTTCCCGCAGCATTTGAGCTTCACTCGAGCATGCACACTCTTCAACCCCTCCACTCGAGGTCCCTCTACTCCCACGCATTCGTCCTGTGTCTGTCTGGGCTGCTATTATTGTTGCTGCTGTTCTTGTTGCTGTTGTTGTTGTTCCTTCTGCTTTTGTTGCTGCTGTTGTTTTTGTTATTGCTGCTGATGCTGTTGTTATTTCTGTAGCGCATTCTTTGCAACTTCACTATGCTCATTTGATTGCTAGTCATTCCACACTTGTTCCCTTCTCGCCACCGCTCCTTTCATTTACTCATCACCACTCCATTAATTTAAGCGCCTCAGTTGCTAGCCCTGACGTTTTAAAAAGTATATTTCCTTTATTATTATTATTTTTTTATTATTATTATTATTTTATTATTTTTATTGTTATTATTATTTTTTTAATTTATTTATTAATAATAACAACAATATTATTATTGTTGTTATTATTATTTTTTCTTCTTCTTTCATTATTATTATTCTTCTTTTTTTATGTGGTGCGTAGTGGGGTACATGGTGGGTGCATGGTGGGGTGCATGATGGGGTGCATGGTTGGATGCATGGTGGGTGCATGGTGGGGTGCATGGTGGGGTGCATGGTGGGGTGGATGGTGGGGTGCATGGTGGGGTGCATGGTGGGGTGCATGGTGGGGTGCATGGTGAGGTGCATGGTGGGGTGCATGGTGGGGGCATGGTGGGGTGCATGGTGGGGTGCATGATGGGGTGCATGGTGGGGTGCATGATGGGGTGCATGGTGGGGTGCATGGTGGGGTGCATGATGGGTGCATGGTGGGGTGCATGGTGGGGTGCATGATGGGGTGCATGGTGGGGTGCATGATGGGGTGCATGGTGGGGTGCATGGTGAGTGCATGGTGGGGTGCATGGTAGGTGCATGGTGGGGTGCATGATGCGTGCATGGTGGGGTGCATGGTGGGGTGCATGATGGGTACATGGTGGGGTGCATGGTGGGGTGCATGATGGGGTGCATGGTGGGGTGCATGGTGAGTGCATGGTGGAATGCATGGTGGGGTACATGGTAGGTGCATGGTGGGGTGCATGATGGGGTGCATGGTGGGTGCATGGTGGGTGCATAATGGGTGCATGGTGGGTAC
>OX387251.1:5163598-5176098 GCA_947562095.1 Branchellion lobata | reverse complement strand
TCACGATTATTCACTTTTTGTATCTCTTGCCTTGCCATCTTTAGGTATTTATTTCCGTATTTACTGACATATTAATCATTCTTGCACGGAAGAAACATTAATTCGTTGCATTTCTCCCTCACCTTCAAACCAATTTCATAAACCAGAATGAACTGCTCTAACATACGAAACAATCCTTGTACATGCTGCCTGCTCTACCTTGTCAGATGGTAGCCCTTCTTTGGTTGCGAAGAAAAAATCGGTTTAGATTTTTTATAGTGACATGAGCTTTGTACGACAGATCTTCCACTTTTTCGTTTCCAGAAATTGTACCCAGCAACAAGCAAAGCAAGATAACTGGCAACTACTGAAACTGAAGATCAACAAGCCGCGGGAAATGGTCGTCCGTTGTCTATAGAGTAGAAGGTGCTCATGAAGCACGTGACTTGAATTATAATAAAACAATGTTGCGCAACCTTCAGTATCACTCTTAATTTTCAAGCTCTTAAAATTCAAAGGCAGAGTCAAAACGGTTGAAGGCGAGGGCTCGAAACTACTCTTTTACCCGTTGAAGCAGTTTGAGTTGGAGGCTTCCTCCTTGTAATCCTCCAAAGCCTCTTGTTCTATCTTTTGGAGTTTATTTCTCTAGCCTTCCAGGGAGCTGGTGATCCACAAGGCAGTGGCGATGAGCAGCAACAAAGAGAAAGAAAAAAATATTTTTCTACTTATCAGTTAAGTAATTCATGTGAAAACTGTTATTCATTTAAGATTTGACTTGGTTTCATTACACTTTTGACGGCTTCACCCTATTCTTTCTTAAATATTTTAGATAGACAAACTTCTAACAATAAAAGTGTAAATTATGGAAACGCGTATTTCTTGTCATTACTGTTTGTTTGATAATTATAGTATTTGAAAGTACGAGAATGAATAAATAAATTATTTAGGCATTTAAGCTGCCATTTTCTTTATTTACGTTACCATGACATTATATTGATTTATACATACTTTCATGTATACATACATGATGGTTGCTCCATCTTGTCAGATGATGGTCGTTCCTTCGACATCAACTAATCAATTGCTTCTCTCATGAGGTCTCAGATGGCTCTTCAATCCGGCAAGATAATTAAAGTTTTGTTACAGAGATAGCAATCGACCAGTTGTCAATTACAGGGGCAGTGGTTCCATGGATCTCAAAATGTCTCTTTAGTCTTCCTGCCGACTTTTAGACTTCCACATACGGGACCAGTGTGAATAAGATTTTCAGATCCGAGTGCTAAAAGGAAAAAGACGGACAGTTATGGATGACCTGTTTCTATGGGTCTTCATGTGATTAACAAGACCTGCATTCAATGGAAAATATCTACCACATACATCACAGCTCTGGGTCCAAAGGTCGGTAATTGTCAGAGGTTCGCCCTTACTGCAGGCTCTTAATCACCGCACGAGCAATCCTGTTAGACCCTAAAGAGGCAACGTTGTTTGCGATCAAATGTCTCCGGTGCGCGCGCTCTGTAGTCAGGGTTTCCCACCCATCACAGTCGGTCTTCGTATGACTTAAGCTGTCCTTCACACTGTCTTGGAACCTCTTCTTTGGCTTGTGCTGTTGTCTTTTTTCCGGAAAGAAAGTCGCCATAGAAAGGACGTTTTGGGATTCTGGAGTCATCCATACGAACCAGGTGCCCAGTCAGCGCATTTGATTGTTGACTATCGTGGCAGCAATGCTCACTGTGTTGGCGTTGAATAGAAATTTAATGTTTGGAATATAATTTTTCCATTTGGTGTGCAGAAATTGTTGGTGGAAGCTTCAGCTGTGCACGATAGGGCGTCCACGTTTCGCCGGCATACAGAAGAGTAGTCAGCACGCATGTCTTGTAAACAGCTAACTTGGTGTTTATCGTCAGGTCTTTGTAGGTCCAGATTCTCTTCTCTAGCCTCCCAAAGCAGCCGAAGCTTTGCTGATCCTTCTTTCCATCTCCACATCAAGGAAACCATCATTGGTCAGAGTACTGCCCAGGTACACAAACCGCTTGACAACATCGATTCGGCTACCATAGAAATAGATGTCGGGGTCAACGTACGTCTCTCCAGTAGGGGCTGTATACATAACTTTGGTCTTGGAGATGTTGATAGGTGATCAATGCGAGTACATGCATCAGAAAAACGGTACATCACCTTCTGCACCTTAGGAACAGAGTGGGTGACATTGTCAGCATCGTCTGCCTACAAGAGGTTTGTGATCAAAAGCTCCTTCACCAGGGTACAGTTTATTCATTCATTCGAGATCGATTAAAAGCAATTGGCCATCGGTGCCAAATCAAACTGCCAACATCCTTACGGATTATTTAAAAATAGATAAAATAATTAAAGAGTGAAAGTTAATAAAAAAAATTTTTTTTGGGGAAACTTACACATGGTTTACATATAACTTACACATGACTTACACATGACTTACACATGACTTACACATGACTTACACATGACTTACACATGACTTACACATGACTTACACATGACTTACATATGACTTACACATGACTTACACATGACTTACATATGACTTACATATGACTTACACATGACTTACACATGACTTACACATGACTTACACATGACTTACATATAACTTACACATGACTTACACATGACTTACACATGACTTACATATAACTTACACATGACTTACATATAACTTACACATGACTTACACATGACTTACACATGACTTACATATGACTTACACATGACTTACACATGACTTACTCATGACTTACACATGACTTACACATGACTTACATATAACTTACACATGACTTACATATAACTTACACATGACTTACACATGACTTACACATGGCTTACATATAACTTACACATGACTTACATATGACTTACACATGACTTACACATGACTTACACATGACTTACACATGACTTACATATGACTTACACATGACTTACATATGACTTACACATGACTTACACATGACTTACATATGACTTACATATGACTTACATATAACTTACACATGACTTACATATGACTTACACATGACTTACACATGACTTACATATGACTTACATATGACTTACATATAACTTACACATGACTTACATATGACTTACACATGACTTACACATGACTTACACATGACTTACATATGACTTACATATAACTTACATATAACTTACACATGACTTATGTATGACTTACACATGACTTACACATGACTTACACATGACTTACATATGACTTACATATGACTTACATATGACTTACATATGACTTACATATGACTTACACATGACTTACATATGACTTACATATGACTTACATATGACTTACATATGACTTACATATAACTTACACATGACTTATGTATGACTTACACATGACTTACACATGACTTACACATGACTTACATATAACTTACATATGACTTACACATGACTTACACATGACTTACACATGACTTACACATGACTTACACATGACTTACATATGACTTACACATGACTTACACATGACTTACACATGGCTTACATATAACTTACACATGACTTACATATGACTTACACATGACTTACACATGACTTACATATGACTTACATATGACTTACATATGACTTACATATGACTTACATATAACTTACATATGACTTACATATAACTTACATATAACTTACACATGACTTATGTATGACTTACACATGACTTACACATGACTTACACATGACTTACATATAACTTACATATGACTTACACATGACTTACATATAACTTACAAATGACTTACATATGACTCACACATGACTTACACATGACTTATGTATGACTTACACATGACTTACACATGACTTAAATATGACTTACATATGACTTACATATGACTTACATATGACTTACATATAACTTACATATGACTTACACATGACTTACACATGACTTACACATGACTTACACATGACTTACATATGACTTACATATGACTTACACATGACTTACACATGACTTACATATGACTTACATATGACTTACACATGACTTACACATGACTTACACATGACTTACACATGACTTACATATAACTTACACATGACTTACACATGACTTACACATGACTTACATATAACTTACACATGACTTACATATAACTTACACATGACTTACACATGACTTACACATGACTTACATATGACTTACACATGACTTACACATGACTTACTCATGACTTACACATGACTTACACATGACTTACATATAACTTACACATGACTTACATATAACTTACACATGACTTACACATGACTTACACATGGCTTACATATAACTTACACAAGACTTACATATGACTTACACATGACTTACACATGACTTACACATGACTTACACATGACTTACATATGACTTACACATGACTTACATATGACTTACACATGACTTACATATAACTTACATATGACTAACATATGACTTACATATGACTTACATATGACTTACATATGACTTACATATGACTTACACATGACTTACACATGACTTACATATGACTTACATATGACTTACATATAACTTACATATGACTTACATATGACTTACATATGACTTACACATGACTTACATATGACTTACACATGACTTACATATGACTTACACATGACTTACACATGACTTACATATGACTTACACATAACTTGCATATAACTTACATATGACTTACATATGACTTACATATGACTTACACATGACTTACATATGACTTACACATGACTTACATATGACTTACACATGACTTACATATGACTTACACATGACTTACATATGACTTACATATGACTTACATATGTTTCACATGTGACTCGAAGTGACTTTTCAAGCACGTTTCATAAGCCTGTCCTAATGGACACCACGCGTGGAGTAGCAAGGAAACGAGATGACTGGTCTAATGCATTTAAAAAGTATATGGATTAGAGTTTTTGAAAGAGAATTTTTAATTTACTTTCTACTCGATTCAAACAGGTTTTTTTTTCACATCCAGATTATGTTCTTCCGCACACTGTTTTTTAAACGCTAAATGAAAAGTGAATAGTGGTTTGAGTAATGCTCTCCCGAAACTTGCGGGTTTTGAATATTAAATTAAGTCTAAAATAAACGAGTCAGTAAAAAAACTAATTTTTAAATTTTGACCACATGATTATTTCACAAAGCTTTAAATACTAAATTTTCGCGAGAGAAAATATCCTCTTTTAGCATCGAACTTTCAAACGACCAATCGTGGCAACAAATACTTTTGGGCTACATACGGCCTCAACATATTTCTTTGTTTTCTTCTTTTTTTTTATATTCTTTATTAGATCAAGTTCAAAAAATCTTTAATAATCACTTCACAAAGAAGACAATGCTTAGTAATTGTGGTTTAACTCACGGTCCTTGGATACAAATACCTAAATAATGTACTTGGTAACTCGTCTCCTTCTTTTCATATCTTTCACTCATCATTTCAAATCTTTTTTTATTCAATATTAATATATTTATTTTTTTTAATTTTTCTTAGGATTATTCAGCAACTTTTCAAAGTCGTCTTTATTTAATTTTTTTGTTTAATTAAATTTTTTCTAAATGTACGTTTTAATTTTCAAAGAATTGTGTGAGAGTTTAACTTACATAGGTTTTTATTTTTTATAAAACAAATGTATATTTATCTCCTCCCGACATCATTTAATTATTAAGCACGAAAGATGTAATTTTGGAAAGCTAATACTTTAGCTTTTTTTTTCTCTGAAATTAAAACTGCAAGTGAACTTTTCATATTAATTAAAACTTACCTTCAAATTCATATTTCTATAGTTTTTTTTAATTAAATTCAAAAACCCACTGGATATAGTAACAAGCTCAAAAGTTAAAATAGGATGCATTTTTTTCTATAAAATAAATTAAAAAGTTTTTCAAATGTAAATTTAATATTTTTAACGTATAAATGTTTCAGTTGAGTTTTTAATTTTTTCTATAATGAGAGAAACTTCCGAGGACAAGAACAATGTCTCTGTGTTCAAAAAATATATAAGCAACCATAAAAATAAATAATAGTAATAATAATAAAAATAGTTTTCATTATAAAACTTTAACTTGAGAAAAAACGAATTTTCTTGTTTTGAGACAAAAGTGAAGTCTCGACTTGTTTAAATAAAAATTCGTTAAACTCAAAAACGTTCTATAGGATATTTTGTATGTATCACTCACTCACTTTCAGCCAATTGGAAAATCTATCCATTTATTGAGCGAAAAGTTCAAAAAGAAATAAGTCTCCGTTCGAAACGTACATACGTATAATAAATAAACTTAAATTAATTTTATTTTTTAGTTTTGCTTCCAAATTATTCCACTACTTTCGTTTTTTGTTAAAACTCGCAAATTTGTTGATACAAACACTACAATCTTTTGTTTCAAATTGATGCAACTTCTTAGTACAAATTTTTTTCAATATTTGTAAAACAATTCTTTGAAAAAACTCGGTTTAAAAAATCTTTTCAAAATGCTGAAATTCCTTTGAAAGTTGAAATAAGTTGCAAAATCACTTTTCTGTACATATGCTCATAAGACAGAAGAAATAATTGTGGCTCACAAATCATGTCATTTCCATTAAATAGATGGCGAATAATTGAAGGAGTGTTTAAATAAATGTTCCACATCGGATGCAGTTGGCAATAAAACCTGTTTCCTTAATGAATCTTCTTTTATAAGCTTTTTTCTTGCGATAATGATTATGAATGTTTGATGTTTCGAATAACCTCTAAAAATAAAATTCGACCTTCGTGTTTAGTGAAGGCATTAACTCGCTATTACCGTGAAATTGTTGCCGAATTAGCCTCTAAATTAGAGCCGAAAGACGAATAATAAAGAAACTTACTCTGTCATAGCCATTTATGCTCTTACCGCCTTCCCTTCATCTCCCGAGTACTTGCATCACGTGAGGGCTCTAGAAATGCCTCACATTCATCTGCCGCATTCTGCAACTTGATTGTGAGGTCTGCCATGCTGTGCTAATTGTGTATTGTTCGCAGGAAAAAAAGAAAAATTAAGAATGCTTCTTCTGTGTGTTTCTGATGCTTGTTTATTATTGCTTGTGTACAGCGCTTTGAGAACACACAGTTATTTATATATACATCATTTTAATTAATTAATTTTTTCATTTATATCAAGCTCTTGATATTATTTTCATAAATATTTCAATAATATCATATTGTTCATCAATAATCTATCGTTTTATTATTATTTTATGATCTTGGTTCTTTGGTTACAGTATGGCCGTTTTTGTCTGCTCCTTTTAATCACTCTATTCTGTTTTGATAAATTAGTCAACATTTAAACTTTGAAATATCAGTTATAAATTATGTAAATTAGTTATTAAATAGTTTCTTTTCCGGGAGTTATAGTTTTTGCTGGTTATGAAGAATCCTCCGCAATTTTTCGCTAGAAGTGTGCAATCAGTAGGCTGAAATCGTCAACTGAGAGGTATAGAAATATCTGTTGCGAACTTTCTCTATAAAAAAGGATTTCTCGTGACTATGGATTATGATTGAAAAGCAAAATAGTCATTATTCCTAATTCTCATCTCAAAATTTTTGTAACATTATAGTTTGTGTTAATGTGACAGTTTTCTCTTAGTTCGATTATTTTCCCATGTTTTGTACGATCTTCAGCGACTTTCTGAAGTTGATTAAATGAAGTCTTCAGAAAAATAGATTTTTTTTCACCCCTACGACAGGTTCATCTTACAAGAATGGAACATTATTCAACTGTTATTTTCTGTGATTGTAAATAATTATTCTATTCTAAATTTCTTGTGTTCATATTTTGATTTTTAGTCAATTTTGCTTTTAGTTGTCGTCTTGACTAGTAAAATAACAGTTTTTGTTGGTATGACTGTTCTCCAATTTGGGTTTTTTTTAAATTCTTTGTGGCATTTCCTGCAACATCAGAATTCCTTCAATCTTTTTTTCATGTGATTATAAACTATGGTTTAATTCAAAGTTTTTGAAGTTTGTTGATTTGGTTATAAGTTCAATTTTGTTCCATATTTTTATACGATTTCTTGTGACATTACAGTTTTGGTAAATTTGACTTTTTTCTTTTATTTTGTTTTTTTACCATTCTTTGTAAGATTTCTTGTAACACGGAACATTCTTCAGTAGTCATTCGGTGTGATTATGAGCCATTTTAAATTTCTAAGGCTTGCTACTTTGTTTCTTTAGAAAATTTCGCTCCTAATCTTCACTTAGATTCCTCATAATATTGCAGTTTCAGTTCATTTGTCCTTGTTTTTCTGTTTTAATTTTGTTATTTTTTGTTAAATTTTTTTTCAACATTAAACGTTTTTCAATAGTTATTTTATATGGTTGTAAGCTCTTTATCATTTTGACTCTATAGTCAATTTTTTTCTTATTTAAAACTTTGATTTTTTGTACTTTTTTAAAAGTATTTTTTCAATTAATTAAGTATTTTTAAAGTTTTTAATTTCAATTAATTTTTCAATTATTTCCTGTACATGTTCGCGCCTGTGGCTTGTTCCGCTTCGAAGCATGAACGAGTGAGTCACCTTGTAACCCACAGCAACTAAAACCGTTTCCCTGACAGTGCTTTTGAACAAAATGCTAAAAGGCGCTTTCAAAATGCTTTGATTTGATTCTATTGTTTTAAAAATCTTCTATTGTTTTATAAATCTTCTATTGTTTTATAAAACTGCTATTGTTTTATAAATCTTCTATTGTTTTATAAATCTTCTATTGTTTTATTATTATTCTATTTTTTACTATTATTATATTGTTTCATTATTATAATTTTTTCATACTAATATTCTAATATAAGTTTCAGAGCAATCCAATTTATTGTTCTATTATCTTTTCAGTCTTTGTATTAACATTTTATAATTATTATTTTAAAAGCTATGAATCAGGATCATCACCCTCCAATCACAATGCAAGCACTTCACAAAACATGCATCATTTCAACATTCCGAACAAACAATAATTAAGTCTACTGTGTGCTCCAAAATATTTTTCAATTTATGATTTGTGTTATTGTATATGTTATTGTATGTTATTATGTGTTATTGTATGCTTTTATATGTGGTTGTATGCGCTTGTAGACAACGGTTAGCAAGCCCGTTTTAAAAGCTTGAGGTTCAAGGTTCGATTCCCGGCTAAGCTTGAGTTTGAAAAGCGGTGATTCAAGTAAAAGACAGACTCCGTGATAGAGGGGTCGTCACCTAGTTGCGCCTCAGTTGCTTGCCTTGGCGCTTTACAAATTGATTTTATTTTATTTTTATTTTTATTGTATGTGATTCTGTGTTATTGTATGTTAAAATAATAATAATAATATAAAAACATAAAATAACATAACAGCATATCAAAACATACATTATGTTATTGTGTGTAATTCTATTTTAAATAATGTTTTCGTGTACTTTAGCATATGTTATTGTATGATGTTGTATTTTTGATTTTGTAAATGTTTCATTACATGTTAATGTTTGTTGTTTTATGTTGATTATATAGATTTATTGCTTTTTGTTCCATGTAACAATGTGATAGTGTATGTTGTTTTGTTTTATTTCATGTGTGTTGAATACGTTGAATAACTTATTTATTCACCTTCTCAGCAACGGCGGAATCTTCTTTGATGGAGTTATAGAGGATGCTTGAGACGGAACCTGTTGAATAATGTCGACTTGAGTGACATTTCAGTTTTAAGCTTCCTTTAACTCAGCATGAAATTTATTTGATTTGATTGAAAAATAATTAATAGTTGAATAAGTTGAACACCAATAAATAGAACTGGTACTCTGTGAGATTCGGTCACACCTTTCGAGTTTTTAGTGAACTGAAAGTTCGATACTTCTCTTCAATTTCGGGGTATATATATAGACATTTTCCAGTGTGTACGTGCGTTGGTTTGTGTGTGTGTGTGTGTGTGTGTGTGTGTGTGTGTGTGTGTGTGTGTGTGTGTGTGTGTGTGTGTGTGTGTGTGTGTGTGTGTGTGTGTGTGTGTGTGTGTGTGTGTGTGTGTGCGTGTGTGTGTTTATTGGTGTGTTTAGTCTAATCTAATCAAAGAACTTTTGAAGTGACTTTTAGCGAATGTTCAAAGACGCTTCCAAAAAAACGGTTTTATTCGCTGCTGGGCTATTGGGTGACTAAGCCACATTAGCACGGCGTTTCTTTTTCACTTGAGTTACCGCTTTTTACGGCTCAAACTTGAGCTTAACCGGCAATTGAACTCACACTCTAAAGCGGAATTCATTAACCATTATGCAACAGGTGCATGCATGTTATAAAAAAATTCAATGATAAAATAGAAATAAGAGAAAAAAGAACCTGATCAAAACTCTAAAGTTACAAAAATCTAAGCTGAAAATTGATATAAAATTGCTATAAAAGAAATGAACTTGAAAATGTGTAATTTCATCATATCCTTTTATCCCACCAAATAACTGTTAATTGATTTTAATTAATTTTTGCTGATTATAATTAACTTATATTAATTATAATCGATTATTGTTGGATACAATTTTTAAAATTTGTTATATATAATTTAAAGTTAATTAAAGAATGTTAATTATAATTAATTTTTCATTTTTGTGAGATGCTCATGTTGAGGAATCTAAGAATTTTTCTTTTTTTTCAGCCGTGTCTCATAAGAAGTTAAAGAGAGGTCTGTCTAAAAGAACCATTCCAAAATATTTCGCCATGCCTTCCATCATTTGCTTGCTTTCTAATTGTCACTTCAAAATTTTCAATTTTTGTTTTTTAATGAGTTGAACACTTTTTGGGTAACTCTTTTTGAGCAAGCATGTGTTTGTGCGTCATTTAGCTCATTTACAAACGATTTTTAGTTTATGAAGTGTAAGGCAATTTTTTAGAATGAAAATTGAAAGTTTAAAAACTCACTTTTAAACTCGAATTTTTTTTTTGAATAATGCTTCGATTCAAAAAGTCTAACTAACATTTTTGGCACTTTAAAAACTTTATTATTTATTATTAACATTATTTTTTTATAACAAGTTGAAAACAAATAGCGTCCAATCACTTCTTCCAATTTTAACTTCTTGCATTCATTTCCATTATTCCTTCCTTTTTCTGCCTCCTCATGCCTTTATGTTGAACCATATTCCACCACACCTAGCCCCACTCAGCCACAAGCAAGTAATCACAAGCACCTGCAAGCGAACTAAGGCCCAAGCAACTCAAGTGGCCGAAGAGAAGGGATGGCTAAGGTGGGGTTGCGAGGCAAGGTTTGGTGCCTTGAGGAGGCAGAAGAAGTTGCTGAGCAACAGTCTGCAGCCCTGTGAGGCACTGCAGTCCTTCGCGTGCCTGCCACACTCTGTGTGTGCTTGACTCTGGCGAAGACATTGAGGATGATGATGATGATGATGATGATGATGATGATGATGATGATGATGATGATGATGATGATGATGATGATGATGATGATGATGATGATGATGATGATGATGATGATGAGAAAAATAATAATAACACGTTATTTTCAATATTTATATAATGAATCTGAAGCGCCTTAATTAATTCAAATCCTTTTCTAGCTCCAATATTGCATCGAAAAGTGCTTGAGCACCCTTAAATCGTTTATTTTCTTTGTTGAAGTTTCATTTGATCAGTTTTAATTATTCATATTAATTATCTGATGAGTTATTGATCTAGTTAAAATAAATTATATTTTAGATTATAATGTTCATAAAAATCAATTATCAGGCTTTATTCATTTTAAATTTTGTCCCGTGTTCAGAGTCGATTATTTGATGAGATTATTTCATAGTTTTCAGCCATACATCTCGTCTTCTATCTGTTTTCTTTCACAACCTTATTTTTTTCTTCTTTTTCCTTTTCCTATTTTAGTATTTAGATCAGAAATATTAAGACTGTATGAAGCGACCTCATTAATAGCGGTATCAATAATAATTTGTTTTTTTGAAAAAGTGTTGATACTCAATGAGCTTGTGACTTGCTCCTAGGAGGGGTGAGATCAACAAAACCTTAACATCATCTTCGACTCCATCTATTTTGTTAGCAACTTACGTTTTATTCAATTTTTTCATTTGTCATTCATGGATTTTTCACAATATTCACCATAAATTAATTATCCTCTATAAATTCCCCTTCATCGCCACTTTTATCGGTTCATTCAGAGTATTTCACCTTTTCTCAACTTCATGAAAACATTTCAAATCAGTTTCGCTTCGAATATTTTATATATGGTCACCAGTCTGTAGAATCGTTGTCAGACTTCACAGCAGACCAAGTTGTTTGAATTTATCTATTTTTATTATGCCTTTTTATTACCTATATTTTGGTAGCATTGTCTCTTTTAGAAAGAAAAATCCACAACTTTTCATTTGTTACATCAGCCACCTCTACTTCTCAATTTTCTATAACTTTCTGCTCCATCCTCCAAAAAATGTCAGTGTTTTGACATTGATACTTAAGACCGGATGTTCTTCCTGACG
>OX387251.1:5136098-5158598 GCA_947562095.1 Branchellion lobata | reverse complement strand
AAGTTAATCTAATCTAATCTAGTCTAATCAACTCATTTATATAGCGCTGATGATCACTGTTCAAAATCGCTCTGCTACGAACTATTTAAACAAAAAAGTTTTGAGGGCTTTACGAAATGAAAGTATTAAAAGAATAGAGGTTAGATTGGAGGGAAGAGAGTTCCATAGAAGGGGCCCACAGTAGGAAAGTGCAGGTTTAGCATAAGTAATGTTAGAAGGTATCTTAAAAAATGAGAATAAATAGATTTCACTCCCTCACGTGGAAGAAACTCAAAAAAGTCAGCTAAGTAGTTAGGTGAGTGATTATTTTTTATTTTAAACGTGAGAGTGCAGATTTTGAAAACTGAATTTTTTTTGAGAGGCAACCAGTGTGAGGAAATAAGGGTAGGAGTTATACGAGAGAATTTATGAGTGCCAGAAACTAAGCGGTCAGCGCTATTAAAAGCTTTGGTGAGAAGGTGTAGCGTGGTCATAGTATAAAGATTTAAAATAGTCAAAGCGGGACAAAATAAGCGAAGAAACTAGTAGTTTGAGGGTTGGATTGTCTAGAAAAAGTTCAATTTGCTTGATATGGCAAAGATGAAAAAAAGGTGATTTAGCTACAGATTTTTTTTGTGGTATGAGAGAAAGTGAAGAGTCAAAAATAAAACCTAAAATATGAATGGTGGAAGAAGAGGTGAGTGAAAGGTTAGAAGAAATCTTAATTGAGAAAAGGGATTCAATAAGTCGAGAAGACTTGTTAAAATATAGAAGATCAAATTCCGAGGGATTGAGTTTGAGGAACATAGAATCACTCCGAGAGATTATTTTACCAAAACAAAAATTTTAGAGCTAGTTGAAAATAATTCATATTTAGGAAATGAAGTAAAGATGTAGGAGTCATCAACATGAAGTTGACTGAAGAAAAATGATGAAATAATTGTTGGGAGTTCAGAAAAATAAAGAATAAAAAGGAGCGGACCAAGAACAGAATGCTCAGAAACACCAAATGGGAAAGAGGAAGGAGTAGAATTGAGTTGTTTATAAAAACTACAGAAAAAATCTAAGCTAGTTAAAATTCATAGAACTAATGGACACTAGATACAGGTCTATAATGCATTGGTAGAGAATAAGCTAGACAGTTTTTGAATTATTTATTATAAATCAATAATTTTCAATTAAATTAAATCTTCAATTGCTCCACTGACGACTATTAAACATTCTTCAACATTGAAAAACCTCTAAAAACTTTAATATAATTTCCTAGCTTTTAAGTTAGTGTCTTTTTCAGAATTAAATACTTGATGAAGAACAGGTAAAGAATGAAAATATCTTTCTAGTAAAATTTGATGTAATCCAATCAAAACACTCAAAAAACATTTTCAGCCCACCCTTTTGTACTTAGTTCAAATGCGCTCACGTGAAAAGGGTTTTACTCACTGTGGGCTACTAGAGGTCTGGGTACTCTAGAACAGCATCTATACTTTAATTGAGCTTCCGCTTCTAGAGCTCAAACCTGGGCTTATCCGATCAGAATGTTGCAGTGGAACAGGCCGATCATTATGCCGCAAACGAAGCCGTGTGCTACACACTATTCTGATCTAATCATTTATACAGCGCTGACTCCACACTATTCAAAAGCACTTTTCTACAAACTTTTCAAATAATAAAGTTTTAAGAGCCTTACAAAAACAAAATATAGAAGTAACAGAGGTAAGATTGAGAGAAAGAGAGTTCCATAAAGGGTGCCACAGTAGGAAAATGCAGATTTAGATCAAAGATGGTTAGATGGTATTATGAAAATAAGATTGAGTGGAAGATCGATAACTTTTTGATGTTTAAATAGCGATTGAAGTTGCACAAGTTGGGGTTGGCTGAATATTTCACTCCAATGGGGCATATTTAAAATGAAAACTGATATATTGATTCTCTCCAAAAAGATCGAACGTTATACAATTTGAAAAAGTTAAATTTGAATAAATTATTATTTCAAAAACAAAAGTTAAAAGTATTTTAAGAAGTAGGTGGTAGGAATAAAGGAAAATTAACGGATAAAACGGTCATGGACGTTAGCCGCAACCATTTTTGAAAACAAACTTTTGATTAAGTGAACAAGCTAATGCCAAATGTATAGAAAAAACAAAAAGTTACTTCTCATTAAAAAAAATGTTATTTATTTCGTAAATGCATTATACAAACCCATCAATTTGTGTAGGAATAAGGGGGAAAACTCCTTTGGAGACCATTGGGACGCCTTCGAATTAAATAATTTATTTTAAACTTTGAACTTTTGTTTCAATTTTCAACTTTTATATATTGAAGTGGAAACTTAAAAATTTCATGTTGTGATTTATTTTTAGCAATCGAAAATCATATAATATTTGAAATATTCAGAATTCCTACTTTGTTTTTCATTTCGGACACTCAAACAACAACCAACAACACGCCGCAATCGTTTCCATAGTAATTAATCCAATTTTGAACAAAAACACTATCTAAAAACATCACAACTATTTTTTTTCTAGTTTTCATCATTTTCGTGTTTCCAATATTTGAACAATGAACTTTGAAAGGCAATTCGTGATGAGTCTTTCAAACTCTGTCAATAATCTTTAAGAGCATTTACGAATAGTTTAAAAACACTATAAAAATGCTTTAGTTAAATTGGATAGAATTTTTTTTTAAATCGATTCCTAGTTCATCAAATTTATAAGCTTTCTCAGTGCTGAACATTGAGATTATGCTAAAAATCATACAAAAATCATGAATCTCTTATTATATTTCGCATAAAATAAGCAGCACCTTCACGGTGTTGATCTGCCAATAATGAACATATAAAACAACTTCAATCTTTACTTAATAAACTTATAAGGTTTAACTACCTTCCTCTTCACTATCCTAAAATAAAAGCAACATTTACAGTTTCCGGATTCGCGAAAGCGCGTATGGCCGTCACTTTAATTTTCTTTATTTAAACTATTTTTATTAACTATTTAAAATTTAAAGTTTTAAATATTAGTTATAAATAAGTTAATTCATCTAAGAGTTATAGTTTTTGCCGATTTGAAAAGATTTTAAAGAGATTGCCGAATTCGCCATTTTCTCGTTTGAAATACAGACAGTGCAGTGAAATTTTCAACAAACGCCTACATAAATACCGTTTACCAAATTAATCAACAAGAAAGTAAACAAATGTTGAAAAGCATTGCAAAAAATTATGGTATTTTGACGGACTTGTGCATTAGAGAAATGGCTGAAGAAGAAAGACATTGCTGTACATTACCCCTGTACTCAAGGAGCTTCACTGGCTGAAAATTGATGAAAGGATCGAGTACAAAGTTGCTCTGCAGATGTATAAGTGCTTGTCCAACGAGGGTCCTGCGTATCTGACACTTGACCTAGTTCCAGTTGCTAGTCTGCCGGAAAAACAGAGACTGAGATCGACTAAGTCAAAGGACGTTGTTCCCAACAAGCACAAGCTAAAATCATTAGGATTAAGAAGGTTCAGCGTCAGCGAACCTAAGTTGTGGAACAACTTGCCTAACAGCTTCAAGTTCAACAAAATCATTTTGTAGATCTCTGAAGACTTACCTATTCAATAAATCATTCCCTCCATCATAATAATAATAATACTGGTCTTTTTAAAAAATAATTTATTTTTATTTTCATTTATTTAATTCTTTTATTTAATTTTTAATTTTTCACAATAGATTAATAATAGACGTTTTTGAGTGGCCTCTACGGGGTTAATGCCACTATAATAATATTCGTTTTTGTATTGTATTGTATTGTAAAATCGTCAACCAATCGGCTACAAGAATAACGTTTGCCAACTTTAAAAACAAGAGAGTGAACGAGTGTTGAAAGCATTGCAAGGAATTGTGGTATCCAGACAGAGTTCCTTGTGAGTATGAGAAATGACTGAGAAAGAAAACAAAGGAAAAGATGAAATAACTCTGCAATAGTTACGTTATGTGGTTTTAAGATATGATTCAATCCTCAAATTTTAATACTCATTTATTTGACTTAATAGACAATTCTGCATTTGACTTTTTTAGAACCTTTTAACATTTTATTTTTGGTTAATTTGATGAAACATTCTCAATAGTCATTCAATATGAACTATGATTCAATTCTAAATTTTGAGATTTATAAATTTGATTCTGTAGTCAGTTTTTGATCTCTTGCAACAGACAATTGACAGTTTGGACGGCATTTAACTATTGTTGGTTTTACTTTTTTTTCTTTCAGTTGATTATAATAGATTAGTTCTCATGACATTCAGTTATTGTTGCTTTTTTTTCTTTCATTTTGATTGTTCACAATGCTTTGTGCCATTTTCAGCGTTTGTCTGAATTTGCTTCAATAAAGACTATGAAAAAAAAACCATCTCTTGATGAACGCTTGTTCTAAAGAGTTACCAGTAACCAACACTATGTACTCCATCAGATCCTCCCACCTGTCAAGTCTACATCCCGTGATATGCGAAGAAGGCACAATTGCACCAAAGCAATTTACTCCTCCTACCAAGACAAAACATTCCTCCCTCGTCTTTTCAATACTCAATAAGCTCATGATGCTCATTGTTTATCGTTTTTAATTTTAACCTTTTTTTGCCGTTTGTTGTAGGTTCAATGCTGACTTATGACTGATAACATTCTGTTCTCGTATTTTTTTAGTTTTTTTATAGATTGTTCGCCATGTTTTTGTAACATTTCTAGCGTACTTCTGGACTTGATCTAATAAACACTAGAAAAAATAATTAATAAATAAATATTAATATATATATATATATATATATTTATTTATTTATTTATTTATATGAAAAGAACGGAATTTGCTAAGCCAGAGGAGAAATATTTCAACATTTTAATGAATGAACGAGACACAAAGATTGCGACATTGCGGATTGTGAGAATTGAACATATAAGTATAAACCAAAGCAAAAAAGAACTTCTTACAATCAAAACGGCCATTGTACCATCGCCATCTTGCAAGCTCTTCAATGAAATCATTCTGATGAAAACCTAAAATATTTAAACGTTCGTATATTTTCAAACGTAACAATCTTACAGAGCAATAATAATATAATAATGATAATAGTAATAATAATAATAATAATAATAATTCATAAATCGTAATGAAAATGATAACAGAGTAATAAATTCGAAAGAGATTAATAGTGAAAATAGTAGTAGTTATCATCGAAAATAATATACTAGCAGCAACAATTTCAACAATAATGAGATTTAAATATATTGAAAAGATAAAAACTCCTAAGTAGCGGTTGTCACGTGTTATGAGAATGATGCATGAAGAGTAAGTTTTAAATGGCGGGAGTTATAATATAAATAAGACGAACAATCGTCCACCCTACTTCTCTCATAAGGCGATGAAGACGACGCCTATGACGACGACATAAAAGAATGTGATGATGCGGATAATGATTATGGCGGTGAAGAGGAAGATTGAGATGAGGATAATGTCGACGAAGATGATAGAGTGATAGTCAGATGCCACCGATGATGGTAGACTACGAAAGTGATAGGGAAAAGATTTGTGATCATGAATATGAAATATTAATGAGAAGATTTGATTGTGGGCTTCCGGGGAACAAAGAACACCACGTGGTAATTTTTGCCACTGATTCTCAAAGGTGATAAGATATGGTGGAGTAGTGATAAAGAGGTGATATTCGAAAAGAATTGAGTAAAAATATTTATTTTCAAGAAAAATAAAGTTGATAAAGATTTTTTTAAATATTAATTTCAATAAAAAAATCAAATGATGATAACGACAATAGTAATAATTATCAAAAGTACAGACATGAAATTGGTGATATTGTTATGAACGGTAAAGATGAACAAACCAATGGTTATAGAAATTTCATACATTTTTAGATTAATTTGTTTTGAAAGATGTTGAAGATTATCATTGAAGTGTGACGAGGCAGGGGGTTGGGAGGCTAGAAGAATGATGACGCAAGGTATGTACACGACACTATAACACACAATGACTACGTGGCATCGTCATCATCACCACCATCGATATCACCTCCTCATCTTCATCATCACCACCATCGATATCACCTCCTCATTCTCTTTTTTTCATCAAAATCGTGCGAAAGAATATGGTGAGTTGATGATTTCAGTGATCAATTACTTCGCATCAGTGAAATATTTCAATTTTTGACAAATTAAATAATAGGCGTGTGATGAGCATTTAAACCTGAAGGAGAATAAGGATTAGTCGAGATGGTGGAATTATCTGAAAAATTATTGGAGGTAATAAGAAATGATTAGCATTTATAACTATCATGATTATTACTAAGCACAATAGGTGAGAATGATGATGATGATAACGACGATGAAAACCAAGATATTATGGTAAAACATTAGAAACGACAATACAAATAATAAGAATAATAGTATGAATAAAAAAAATAATAATAGTAAAGAGAATATTGAAAATGACATTATATAAAAATAAAAAATAACAATGATATAAAAACGGAAATGAATGAGCGAATGAGCGATAAAAGACAACAGAGACGAAGAGTAACAAAGGAGTGAAAATTTGTGGATGGAGTGTGGCAGGAGGTGGATGGAAGAATGGTGATGCAAACGAAAGAAAATTTTAAGTTAATTTGCAAAAATTAAAAATTAAAAAAACTTGAACGAGCAAAGAATGATGGAAAAATTAATGGAAGAAAAACATTTTTCTGTTTGTCAGATTAAATTGTGTCGATTGATGAGATAGTTGAGAATAAAATTCTGAATATAATCATTTAAAACCGTTAAGTCAAATGAATGATTAAATATTATTAATGAAAACTGAGTTTCAAAACAACTGAAACAAAATCAATTTTAAAATGTGCAAGGAAGTGCCAGAAGCCATAGTGAAGTGACAGAGTGGGAGGGCCAATGGCATGACAAGATGGGCGCCCTACAAACGCCCATAATACTTGTAAGAACTCTACAGCAATCAAACGGCTGCTTGACTGCCTTGGTAATACAACAGAGGGATGTGACCGAAGCAGCCGAAAGCAACATATTTAATAATGAAGGCGTTCGTGTAATTGGTGGTTGTTGGTGATTAAAGAAGACTTGGTGTGGCATGGAGGTGCTTTTGGTGGTGGTGGTGGTGGATGTGGGAGTGAAAGTAGTTGTGGTGGAGATAGTGGTTGTTGTAGTGGAGATAGTGGTAGAAATGTTTGAGGTTCTGGTCTGATTGAAAAACAATGTAAAATATTGAAAAATGCATTCCAATATATATATATATATATATATATATATATATATATATATATATATATATATATATATATATATATATATATATATATATATATATATATAGGTACATATGAAACAAGACAATACAAAAAGAACGTTATTCTCTTGACTTTCATCCCAGAGCTTTGATACAAATGATGATGATGATGATGATGATGATGATGATGATGATGGCGACGATGATGATGATGATGATGATGATGATGATGATGATGCTGATGATGATGATGATGATGATGGCGACGATGATGATGATGATGATGATGATGATAATGATGATGATGATGGCGACGATGATGATGATGATGATGACGATGATGATGATGATGACGACAATGATGATGATGAAAATGTGGTGATGCCGAGTGGTGATATACAAACGAGACACAAAGAATAACTAAAAGTTTATGAAGTTCTCATTCGATCATCAATTTGTTTATTAAATGGACAAAAATAAAAAGAAACACAGAGGGGATGGAAAAATGAGTGGAAGAAGTGGATGAGAAGAGATGGGTGGATGAGGAAGGATGGGTGGATGAGAAGAGATGGGTGGATGAGAAGGGATGGGTGGATGAAAAGGGATGGGTGGATGAGAAGGGATGGGTGGATGAAAAGGGGTGGGTGGATGAGAAGGGGTGGGTGGATGAAGAGGGGTGGGTAGATGAGGAGGGGTGGTTAGATGAGGAAGGGTGGGTAGATGAGGAGGGACGGGCGGATGAGGAGGGATGGGTGGATGAGAAGAGATGGGTGGATGAGGAGGGATGGGTGGATGAGAAGAGATGGGTGAATGAGGAGGGGTGGGTGGATGAGGAGGGATGAGTGGATGAGGAGAGATCGGTGGATGAGGAGGAATGGGTGGATAAAGAGATGGGTGGATGAGAAAAGTAGAGATAGCTGGATATAGAAGGAATAGCTGGGAGATGGAAAAGAAGAAGAGATGAAGGGTGGACGGGATTTGGCGGCTGGAGGTAATATACCAATGAATACTATGCATACGATGGTGTTGTAAGAATACTTGTAATTTTAATGGTGTTGAGGACAACGATGATGATGCTGATGATGATGATGATGATGATGATGATGATGAGGATGATGATGAAGAGAAGGAGGACGACGAAGAGGAAGATGCTGGAGTTATGGTGTCTAAAACGGCGATTGTGATTAGAATATAAAAATATTGCGTGGGAACAGGTGGAGTTGGAAGTAATGTTTGTGTGTGTGTTTGAGAGAGGCGTGAAATTTTTCAAGAAAATAACTTTTGATTATTGAGAATAGACTTGAATAATCTCAATTTCAACCGATCTTCAAAAAGCCACCGTAAAATTTGTTTGTGAAGGTCTGTGCATGCATGCATGCGTGCGTGCGGTTGTGTGTGTGTGTGTGTGTGTGCGTTTTATCGTGACCACTCTAGGAGGAAAAAGTTTTCAACAAAGGTAATACAGAGCGTTCCAAATAGATCGATGTTCTCAACACAAAACTTCCTTGAAGACTTTTGAAATAAGTTTGGAAACTTAATTCTTCAAATTTCGATCCACAATTTGTAATTTATAAATGTGCGTGTAACAGTAATAAGGTATTCATTTTTATATATATATTTATTTATTCATAGAAGAGTACATTATATATTTCTGGGTGTGTGTGTGTGTGTGCTGACGCAAGTGCGAGAGCTGAATGGAATAATGGCTCATGTGAACAATGAAACACGCAACGAACAAATGGGCATGCGACAAAAGACCAGACCATCACCATCCCCACTGACTCCTTCCCTCCTCTCTTTTCCTTCAGCCCCATCTTCTTTTCCTCATTCTCCACCCATCTCTCTTCCCCCGCTTCCTTAATCATCGGAGTCACTGGAATCGGATGAAGAGTCAGAAGAGTCGGAAGAAGAGCCGCTGAGAGATGAACTGCTGCCAGAGGCACTAAAGCCTTGCCCTACACCTGCCTCTGCTGCTGGCCTCTCATCTGGTGTGTGTGTATGTGTGTGCGTGTGTGTACGAAGAGAGAGTAAATTGCGTTTGTAATCTGTGGTGCAATGAAACGAGAAGCAGTCTTAATGGTCATCTCTTCATTATTTATGGCTATACTAAATGATATAAGAACAAAGCAAGTTATTTTCAATTTCATTTTGCTTGAATAAGCAATATAGGTTGAAAAATTATGATCACAGGTCAAATACGATTATTCTCTCCTTTGTTATCTGACACCTTCCTCTTCCTTACTTCTCTCTTTCTCCTCCCCCTCCCCCTCCTTTGCTCTCCCAGTAACCTCTTTTGATACTTTTTCGTGCTGCGACACTTTGTAATGAAGCGGTGTTGTTGTTTTTACCGGATGCTTGTTGTTGTTGTTGTTGTCGGTTCATCATCATAGTAGAGCCTTGTTTTGAGCCATCAAACGTTTTTTTAGCTGGTGGTGACGTCATGGCTATAATTTAATGATAATAGTGAAAATAATGATAATAATAAAAGTAATATAAATAATAATGAAAAATCAGTCAAAAAAATATATAAAGTTTAAAAACGACAAGGGCGCCACCAACATGTATCTTGGTTGACTGAAGCATTGTTACAACTTCTAACATTATTGTTGCTGTTATTGTTACTACTGCTATTGTTGTTGTTGCTGTTATTGTTGTTGTAAGAGTAGTTGTTGTTATAGGTGTTGTTGTTGTATCCAAGGGGTTCTTTGAGGCAGGAGCTGACATAGACTTCAAGGTCTCGCAGGGTTGATGGCTTGAGGGTTTCAAAGTCAATCTCGATCTCATCAGGGTTGGAGTCCTTAAGGGAAGGCTCCCTTGACTGGATTATGTACACCACCCTGCCTAGCTTGTCGCCTGGTGGTGGTGTTTTCATGGTGGTGGTAGTTGTCATGTGTTGTTTGGTAGAGTGAATTGCGAATAGTATGAGTGTATGAAGGTGATGGTCTTTTGCGGTTGTGTAAAAACATATGGGTAGTGCTAAGGTTTTTAACAGCTGTGGATGGTTTAGTGTGATCTTGGTCAAGGTATGTGTTTTTGGCGTAGCTGTTGGTGATTCAGTGTAGTTGTTGGTTGTTTGTTGTGGTTGCAGATGAGTTGTTGTGGTTATGAGGCATGTTTGTGAGGCTATAAAAAATTTGTAAAAATAATTTTTTTTTATTGCTTTCTGAATGATTCGATAAACTCAAAATATACAAAATATACAGGAAATGTTTCCTTAATCAATCAATAATTGAAACAAAAATTTGAACAATCATCAAATATTTTTTTAAAATGTCTACTTATGTTGGAAACATTTAAAACAAAAAATAAAACTTAATAAAACAAGCAAAAATGAATCAGAGTGGTAAGTTGGACACAAAAGACAAAAGGTGACGATGTGGGAAACCAACCAGGCAGTTCATTGATCTTGAGACTCAGTTGTTTCTTTTCCTCGTAAGTCATGGGCTTGCAGTTGTCATCGTCATCCGGTCTGATTGGTGGCAGGTCGGAGTTGAGCTGTTGCTTTTGTTTGCTCTCAACGGCATTCATTGGCGATGCCTTACTGAACTTTCCAGGTGATGGTTGAGCATGAAACTGTTTGTAAGGTTGTTGCTGATGTTGCTGCTGTTGTTGTTGTTGTTCATGCTTGATAATGTTGTTGACTTGTTGTTGCATAGGATGGGGGGTGGCACAAAAGCCAGCCGAGGTGGTGGGATGAACAGTGGCGGTGGGAGGAGCAGGCACCCGCTCTTCCCTCTTCTTCTGCTTCTTCTTCTCACATGCCTTGGCGGTATGCTCTTGCGTCAGGTTCACAAGTTGCTCTTGCACCGTCTTTAACTGGTTTGAAGCACCAGTGCAATAATAAGAATATTTTCCATCCTTCGCGCACCAACTCAACACTAACATTCACACCGATTCCCTCAAGTTTTCACACCCAGCATAAAAACTTAACATAAACACCCATCATGAACAGTATTTTCAACTGATCTTTCTACCACATTAGCTGTACTAAAACTATCTTCCATAAACAAAAACAACTGGACCCATCACAATAAACAACCCTCAATACCATCACCTCAAAAAAAATCCACAACAAACATATTCAACATCGGGTCAAACACAAAAAAACATCACCAATAATAACAATTTACCAACATCACCACCACCCCCGTCACCACCATGCAGACAGCACCTGTCCCTGAAGATCTTTCAATCTCTTCTCCCTCTCCTCTTCACTCTGGTTCCCCTCATCGTCTTCTTCAAAGCGCATTTCCTGCTTGAAACCTCTCGAAGAACGTGGTGTGGGAGTGTGCGCATACTTTAACTCAAACACATCCTGTGTGTGTGTGTGTGTGTGTGTGTGTGTGTGTGTGTGTGTGTGTGCGTATATATGTGAAAATATATGTACGTAGGTACTCACGCAGATATTTATTCTTGTATGGGTTGCCGCATCAGGCTTACGGACCGAAATCTTCTTCAGTGAAGTCGCTGCTTGCAAAAGATGGCAAAACCACACTCAATGCACCGGAGGGCGTTATGGATCGATGGCACACGAAAACTTTCGAAACCCCTTCTACAATTCCTCAAAAGAAGATGTTGCTCTGGACACCATTCCACAGAGTAGTAAATTTACTATTTGCGCGTTCGGCAATTAAGCCATAACCCACCAACCACTCTCGATATTCCTTACCAGCTAGTACGTAGCGGGGGTGAGAAAAATTTACGCACGAGAGGCTCAAACGAGCACTTGGGCCCGCCGCATGCCTCCTCGACACATTATTTCTTAATAAAATTTATAGTTAACCTTGACCAACAGGAAGTGATTTTTCTCACCCATTTAATTTTTCCAAGGTCTAATTACTTATTTAACTATTGACCTGGTGAACAATATCCTTGATATTTTTTATATACTTGAACTAAGCAATTATCCTCTACCTAGCACCGTAACCATTACACCAGAGACTATTCTCAGATTTTGTTTCTATTGTCGAGTCATCAGCACTGCCGGTTCGCGACAACACTGACGCCTACGACATTCTTTAAAGATTTTGCCTCCCTAACTAATCCATTAATCTAATTGATTGTAGATTAGCTAAATGGTCTAACAGCTTCTCAAAATTGATTTCAATTCCGGTTCTTGCATCCTTTTAGCCAGAACTTTGGCGCAAACCGAAATGTATCATTCGCATGCCTCATGCACTTTTCTCAGAACACTCCCATTCCGCCCTGTCTCAAATCACTCTTGACTTGCCCCCATTTAAATATATCAGTTTTATCAACAATTGATATTGTTATGCTTCAGTCAATTAATCACTTATTGTGTCGATTGGCACCGTGAACAGTCCGCACCGATCGAGTATCTCCCTAAGCGACCATTGTTGTCATTGGCGATGAAGCGAGCAAAACCGCCTCCATGGAAGCGCCACTGAAGAAAGTGCCAAAAGGCGCCTTAAAATTGTTTTGATTGGATGAGATTACTTTGAAAGGAAAGTTTCTATTTTCTCAAAATCAAGTTTAATGAAAACATTAAATTTGAAAAAGTGTCTCACTCAACTCACTCCATTCATGCCTGCATTCGTCAAAGAAGGTGGGTCGGAATTGGACATAATTTGAACAATCAAAGATGAAATGTTCGACCATTTCAGACTGACAGAAGCAGCAAGGACATCTGTCAGTCGAGAACACCACTCTGTCAAAGGTCGCATTACGGCGTCTGCCATCTCCATAAAAGCTGTGCCAATAGCCCCGCTGCCGCCTTGGTTACTATGGATATATCTTTCGACACTATTAACCACGGCATTCTTATTGACCGGTTTAAAAAATATTTCAATATCTCTCTTCTGATTCATCTCCTACTTATCTAAACGCAAAAGGTTCATCAAATAGACCACTTTTTTTTCTGCTACCATCTCCTCGAGTGCTGGCGTTTCCCAAAGGTGGGTTTTTGGTCCACTACTTTTCTCTCTTTATACATCTCCTATTGGTAAAATCATCATGCAGTATGACTTGTCCTTCCGTCAGTTCGCTGATGACATTAGTCTTTTCTCTATGAAAACCTTAACCCCAGCTTTGTAACAAAATCCGATTGTTTGTCAATTCTAACCAATTGGGTTTCCCAGAACCATCTGAAGATAAACCCCAGCAGAAGTTAATTCATGTTCGTTGATAGTCCAACCCTTTTTTCCAAGTCTCACTTTCTTAGTGTTGTCACCCATGGCCATTTCAAAAAGCACAATTATAGGTGTCATTCTCGACACCCATCTCAACTTCACCTCGCGCACCATCCAAACGTCAGACTTGTACATACAGGCCATAAAACAGGTACAAAAATGTTTGCCCCTAACCAGCTCAGTTGCTCTCACAAACTCATTAGTCCTCTCAAGATTGAACTAATGCAACTTCCTTATTAGTGGCCTTCCAGCCTATCTCCTTTTAAAGTTGCAATCTCTTCAAGATCATGCCGCCAAAATTGTTCTCCAGGCCGACTACTTCGGTTCTTTTCGCGCATGCCTTGATCGCTCGCACTGGTTATTCGTTTCTCAAAGGTCTAGTTTCAAATTAATATGGCTTGTAGCAAATATTTTCACCACTGGTCAACCAGCTTACTTATACGAACTTCTCTCCGTATGACACCCACATGAATCACCTTAATCCTTTCTATCCGGCCACCAGTTGCATCAGCCTGTTTCCTTTAACACCCTCGCTCAGCGCTCTTTCAACCCTTTTACCGCCCCTAACCTATGGAACTCTTTTTCACCCAACCTCCACTCGGCATTTTCACTGAATTTTCGTTAAAAGCCTAAAAGTCACTTTTACCAAAACATCTTTAGTTTGATCCCCAATTGATCCTAAGCGCCTCTGAGGCAACCTAGTTTTCGAACTGCGCGCTACAGAATATTATAAATTCATTCATTCATTCGAGAGCTTATGAAAGAAACAATTGATTGGTTAATAGAACGGCTATTATCTGACAAGGTGAAGCAATCGCCATTTATATGTACGGTTTTATGCATAAAAAAATTTATTTAGGTGTGCATGCACGTAGGTATGTACTTATGTTTGCATGTACGCGCTTTGGTCTCACCATCAACATCTCCAAGACCAAAGTTATGTATACAGCCCCTACTGGAGAGACGTACGTTGACCCCGACATCTATTTCTATGGTAGCCGAATCGATGTTGTCAAGCGGTTTGTGTACCTGGGCAGTACTTCGACCAATGATGGTTTCCTTGATGCGGAGATGGAAAGAAGGATCAGCAAAGCTTCGGCTGCTTTGGGAAAGATAGAAAAGAGAGTCTGGACCAACAAAGACCTGACGATAAACACCAAGTTAGCTGTTTACAAGACATGCGTGCTGACTACTCTTCTGTATGCCGGCGAAACGTGGACGCCCTATCGTGCACAGCTGAAGCTTCCACCAACAATTTCTGCACACCAAATGGAAAAATTATATTCTAAACATTAAATTTCTATTCAACGCCAACACAATGAGCATTGCTGCCACGATAGTCAACAATCAAATGCGCTGACTGGGCACCTGGTTCGTATGGATGACTCCAGAACCCCGAAACGTCTTTTCTATGGCGACTTTCTTTCCGGAAAAAAGACAACAGCACAAGCCAAAAAAGAGGTTCCAAGACAGTGTGAAGGACAGCTTAAGTTATACGGAGACCGACTGTGATGGGTGGGAAACCCTGACTACAGAGCGCGCGCACCGGAGACATTTGATCGCAAACAACGTTGCCTCTTTAGGGTCTAACAGGGTTGCTCGTGCGGTGATTAAGAGCCTGCAGTAAGGGCGAACCTCTGCCAATTACCGACCTTTGGACCCAGAGCTGTGATGTACGTGGTAGATATTTTCCATTGAATGCAGGTCTTGTTAATCACATGAAGACACATAGAAACCGGTCATCCATAACTGTCCGTCTTTTTCCCCTTAGCACTCGGATCTGAAAATCTTCTTCACACTGGTCCCGTATGTGGAAGTCTAAAAGTCGGCAGAAAGACTAAAGAGACACTTTGAGATCCATGGGACCACTGCCCCTGTAATTGACAACTGGTCGATTGCTATCTCTGTAACAAAACTTTAATTATCTTGCCGGATTGAAGAGCCATCTGAGACCTCATGAGAAGCAATTGATTAGTTGATGTCGAAGGAACGACCATCATCTGACAAGATGGAGCAACCATTATATAGGCACGCATGATCATGGAAATAAACGACCATATCAACAGGATCAGTTTGAGGAATAGTTTGTTGCTACGCTGATATTGTTGTTTTTTTAATTATTATCACAATAATAATATAAATGGTTAATATTCATCTTTGAACTTAAGCAAAACACCATTCACACAAAGAGAGCATCCGGTGACATACATCAACATAAGGTAACAACTCATTACTTATCAAGCGGTCACAATAACAACCCCAAAGTCAAAGTGACAAGCACCAATCCATTTACCAAGCAAATAAGCGAAAAATGAATAAACCAACCACGCAGTCTCCCGACCAACCAACCATGCAGTCTCCCAACCAACAAACCATGCAGTCTCCCGACCAACCAACCATGCAGTCCCCCAACCAACAAAATTCCATCAAGCCCCCAACCTACCTGCAGTTTTCTTGCCATGGACACCACATCACTGCCTTGGGCATTGTAGCGGTAGCAGTTGGTGAAGATGAGTCGCACGTCGTCAGCAAACTCCGACGGCGACTTGTACTCCCCTGCATCCATCTTGCGCTATCAACGTCACGTGTTGGTGGGTGTGACAGTTGTTTAGTTGCAGTGGTGGTTGCTTGTTAAAATGGTGATGATAACATGTACGTAATCTCAGAATTCTCTGGTAAAGGTACACAGCTGTCGCCTATGCAGCAACCTCAAATAATTACTATTTTTAATAGCATGATCAACCCAGCCACCAAGAATGCACACGTCAGTGCATTTCTGGTGCTGGTCGCAAGCCCGGATGGGTGGGATGATTGCGTCAGAAAGGGCATCCGACATGAGACTCTTATTGCAAAGCAAATACGCGGACAATACAAAAAACAAACATAAAGGATCGGTCACGGTTCGGGATAACAACGACCGCCACTGGGGCACTTGGCCATCATGACACTCGTGGAAATTTGGCGACTTTTGAGTCGAAAAGAAGCAAAAGAAAGAGAGGTGCATGTATTCGGAGATGCCGAAAAATGGAAAAATACAGAAAAGTGGAAGTGAAATTGGGAAAACCGAATGTTGAAACTTTGACAAGCAAAGGCCTAAAGCTAACTGATGTAATGAAAGTGAAAAAAATAAACGTCCTTTCTCAAGAGACCAGGTGGAAAAAAACCAGAGGTATTGGTGGTGGTTTAAAATTATTCTACTATGCGATGGATGGTTGAGGAGATGTGGTTAGAGGGATTGCAAAAGAACAATACATTAAAAGTGTTCTAGAAGTAAAGCGAGTGTTGGACACTGATGAGCCTAGAGATGCAGTGAGAAAGTGATGATGAACGTGCAAGCACGCATGTCTCACAAGTTTGGTGCGACAAAGAAGAAAAAGAATTTTGGGAAGAGGTGGATGAGTTGGTAGTTAGTATCCCAAGGACCGAAAAAGTGATGGTTGGAGCTGACTAAAATGGACATATTGGTGAAAGAAACACAGGGAGCTAGAGGGTGATAGGATTGCAACAGAGACAATAGTTGCTCTGAGAATGATGATTGAGAAGTCCATAGGGTCAGCTGCACTGTGTGTTCGTGGACTTGGAAAAGGCCTAGGATCGAGTGCCTAGTAATGAACTGTGGCATGAATTGAAAGTCACAATTGGATGAGTATGTAAGGGTTGTGCAGGATATATACGAGAAGAGCCGAACAGCAGTGAGGTGCGCAGTAGGCATGATAGGGTGGTTTGAGGTGAAGGTTGGGTTGCATCGAGGATCGCCTGAGTCTTTTTTGATAGCAATGTTAAAAGACCGACTGACTGATGAGGTCAGACGGGAGTCTCTGTGGAACATGACGTCAGCGGATGACGAAGTGATATGTGGGAAGACCAAGGAAGAGGTTAAAGGGAATCTGGAAAGGGAAGGCAAGCTCTGGAGAGGAGGGTGTGAAAGTGGAAAGAAACATAACTGAGTATATGAGTGTGAATGAAAAGGGAGCTGGGAATGTGGTACGAAAGTGAGGAATAGAAGCAAGGGTTAATTTTTTTTAAATATTTAAGCTTGATTGCGCAATGTAATGATGAATGTTATGAAGAAGTAAAAAATCAAGCAGACTGGGCAGGTTGGGAAAAAGTGACGGTTGTAAGATGCGATAGAAAGATAGCATCACGGGTAAAGGGTGGAATGTATGAATCAGTAGTGAAACCAGTCATGATGTATGGCCTAAAAACTGTGAAGCCGACTGAAAAGCAGAAGGCAGAATTGCAGTGGCTGAGATGAAGATGTTGAGGTTTTCCCTTGGAAAAACTAAAATCGATAGAATCAAGAATGAATTTATCCGAAGGTCAGTCCACGTGAGTGCAATACTAGGTAAAGTGAGGACACGTGCAGAAAAGAAAGGAAAAACACATAGGAAGGAAAATAGGGAAGATGGAAGCTGCAGGATGTGAAGAGAGAAGTCAAAAGAAAGATATATGGATGCAGTGGAGGAGGACATGAGAGCCGCTGGGGTGAAGATAAAGGGTGCAAGTAAAAGTAACATGGGAGGCAAAAGAAGACACAATTATTAAACTATTATTATTGTTGTTAAAACTATAACTACTGTGACTAACACCACCATGAAGGTTATTTATAGCAGTAGTGAGGGAAGGCCTATTGGAACGCATTGATTTTAAAAATGAAAATCGCTAGAAAAAAAGCTGCTGCTAATGTGTTCTATCAACTTCCTTTCTATGAATATATTTCATTGGGATATCGCTTGACCAGACATTGCTACAGCAAGTTCTGTCTGAGCAAGCAGAAAAGGTTCCCTAACAGCACGTCAAAAAACTCAATCAAGTGACCTCAATGCACTGCATTGCACTCATTCTTGATCATAACTTCCCACTCTTGATCGATTCCCAAACCATCAATCCTATCAATACTCACCCCCTTCTACCACCCAGCATTTACATAAACTAAATTCACTCTTCCATTAGCCACCTCTCTTTCAACTCTTTCCCCACTCATACTCTCTCCCTATTTACTTCCACCCAATCTATTTTTCTTTTCTGGCTTCTTACTCATCAGTTTTCCCACCCCAACAACACCTCTCCCACCTTGACTGTGCCTAGGTCCATGGGTTTGGTGATGAGTTCGTGGTAGTCATCGAGGCCAAGGAGTTCAGCATCAACGGGCTGGTAGAAAGGCCACGCATAACCCTGCACGGGCGTTGCTGGTGCTTTTGTTTGTGTTGATGTTTTTATTTATCATTTTTTTGTTTGTTTTTGTATTTATATTGTGGTCTTTGTCCTTGTTTGTTTTTTTAATGAATTTTTGTTATATTAATTACTATAAATGTTTTTATTTTCGTATATTTGCTATTAATTGATTTTATAAAAAGTTATGGTGGCAGTTGTAGTGGTGGTGATAGAAGTAGCAAGCCCTAGAATACTGGTGGATATCAGAACATACAAGAATCAAAATGAACATCGTCACCATCATCGACGCCGTTAGTAATGAATGAAGGAATGAATGTACAATTTGTTATAACGCACAGTTGGCAAACTAGGTTGTCTCAAAGACGTAACAAAAACAACAATAAAAAGCATCAAAAGTAATAATAACAACCATAATAATTAATATCAACACTCATACTTACAGCATGTCTTTTGCCAAAGAGTTCTTTAAGAATGTCCTTGCAAAACTCCATTGGAGTCATTTCTGGTGACAACTGCAGTGGTGGTGGTGGTAGTAGTAGTAGTAGTAGTAGTAGTAGTAGTAGTAGTAGTAGTAGTAGTAGTAGTAGTAGTAGTAGTAGTAGTAGTAGTAGTAGTAGTAGTAGTAGTAGTAGTAGTAGTAGTAGTAGTAGTAGTAGTAGTAGTAGTAGTAGTAGTAGTAGTAGTAGTAGTAGTAGTAGTAGTAGTAGTAGTAGTAGTAGTAGTAGTAGTAGAAGTAGTAGTAGAAGTAGTAGTAGTAGTAATAGTAGTAGTAGTAGTAGTAGTAGTAGTAGTAGTAGTAGTAGTAGTAGTAGTAGTAATAGTAGTAATAGTAGTAGTAGTAGTAGTAGTAGTAGTAGTAGTAGTAGTAGTAGTAGTAGTAGTAGTAGTAGTAGTAGTTATAGTAGTAGTAGTAGTAGTAGTAGTAGTAGTAGTAGTAGTAGTAGTAGTAGTAATAGTAGTAATAGTAGTAATAGTAGTAAAAGTAGTAATAGTAGTGGTAGTAGTAGTAGTAGTAGTAGTAGTAGTAGTAGTAGTAGTAGTAGTAGTAGTAGTAGTAGTAGTAGTAGTAGTAGTAGTAGTAGTAGTAGTAGTAGTAGTAGTAGTAGTAGTAGTAGTAGTAGTAGTAGTAGTAGTAATAGTAGTAATAGTAGTAATAGTAGTAAAAGTAGTAATAGTAGTGGTAGTAGTAGTAGTAGTAGTAGTAGTAGTAGTAGTAGTAGTAGTAGTAGTAGTAGTAGTAGTAGTAGTAGTAGTAGTAGTAGTAGTAGTAGTAGTAGTAGTAGTAGTAGTAGTAGTAGTAGTAGCAGTGCTGACGACGATGATGATGATGGACGTATGTCGACTTGTGCCTACATGGAACGCTAAAAGGAGACAATCCTCACAAAACCAGATGTGTCGACCTGTGACTGGGAAAAACACTTAGTGAAAAGCCTCCAGGTCGTCACTTATATGCTGGCGGGCCACTGCATTCTGAATCCAGCCATTTCAACATTTTTTTTACTAGACCATTTTGGTCTAGAAGGAAGGAAGTTGGGGAATCAAGATTTACGCCACTGTCTTCCTCTTTAAAAACAATCAATTGGTAAAATAGTACTGTGAACGGAACTGGGCTTGAGTTTTTGACTCTTGCACACGGTGCATGCTGTCCTCATTCAATGATAGTCGAACGTATAAGTGAGAGTACAAGAAGTAGTTGAAAAAGCAACAGCAAGCAACAACAAGCAACGAAAACGAAAACAACAGCAAAAACAAGCAACAGGAGCAACAAGAATAACAAACAATAGCAAAAACTAGCAACAACAAGAGGAACAGACAACAAGCAAGAACATCAAAAAGCCACAGCAACAACAAAAACAACAAGAACAACAAGAACAACAGCAACAGCCACAAACAACAAAAAGCTACGAGCACCTCCTCAGTTGGCTCCCTCTTCTTCTTGATATTGGCAGGGTGCATGACGGACAGGGGGTTCATGGGGTAGGTAGGGGGGTTGAAGGAGGTGGTAGAGGGGGGAGTGGTTGTGTCGGCTTTTCTTTTCACTCCCTTCTTCATCTATGAGGAGTGCATGATAGTGAGTCCGGTATATCTAATGCATAACCGTGACTATTAATGTTGTTATTGTTGTTGTTGATGTGGTTAAGCATGGGTAATAAGAGTATAAATATCAAGATCAATATAACAAATGGAATATTAAAAATCAATCGTTATCATTCTCAACCACTCAACCGAACATTAATTTAATGATATAATTCCCAATCATTCTCAACCAGGGCGCACAAAAGAAAGCAGAGTACAATTTGAAAATTTAAAAAAAATCGTATTTGGTTGATTAGTGTGAAGTATGGAGTATGGTGTGTGGACTGCGAGCACAAGGTTTATGAACCTTGTAATTGGTGGATGGCATGATGATGGCCATGTTAGAGAGTTTTCCAGAGGGTCCGTACTTGTGTGGAGTGGTCTGTTCATCGGGGTAGTATTCATCATTGTCACTCGACTGCTGGCTCTTGGAGTCAAAGGGGGGGAGCTTGAAGGATGAATTGTGCTTGGAGGAGGGGAAGTGGAAACTCTGAGAGAGGTTGTTGTTGTTATTGTCCATGAGGTAAGAGGGCCGCGTGCTCTGACTTTTCCTCTTTGAAGCTGGCACAATCTCCACCTCCTGTGGCATTGTCTTTTTTATACTCATTTGTTATTATTCTTTGCAATACTAGTATTATTTTAACTAATGGTGCTGTTTTGGTGTAGTTTTTTTAATTGTATAACACTCTGTATCATTGCATATTTCAACGTTTGTACTCTTTTACATGGTTTTTGTTGTATTATTTTTTTAAACAATCACAAAGAACTTCAGACCATTACGCAATATTGCTAGGTTTTGATGGTTGAAAGATTCTTTAAAAGTAAAAAACTCACACTAATTGCACTAATGTAAAGAGAACGCTTATCGTTTTTGTATTTGGTTAGTAACATATTCAAGTAGCATTGGTTTTTGCTGTTAATTCACTTGTTTGTAATTTATTATTATTACTAATATTCATTTCATTGTTGCTCATATATTTTGAACACAGAGAAATTGTTTTTGTCTTTGTAATTTTTCCCTAACAAACAGTGGTAACAGTAATTATATTTCACCTCGGCTGGGATTTCTTGTAGTTTGCTGTTAAAGACTTTTTCAAGGGTTTGACACATGATAACAATATCCTGGTGGTGGAAGTTGGTCAGTTGAAACCAAATTTAAATTATTTTTTAAAAGTAGATTACTGAAAAAATCACATAAATTTAAGAAATATGATAGTGAAAATCAATGGGCCAGTGGTGGTGACATTCAAATCTGATGAATGTTTTATTTGAAGGGCATCCAGTTTTTAATTTCATGTTCCATTCATAATTCCATCCACCAACATACATACTATTCCATATTAAATTCACCTATTTATATTTTAATCCACCATGTTATCATCACTATTTTCACCAAGTTATTAATCCATTCATTCACACAACCCTTGCTGCATCTATCCACAAATCCATTGATCCATCTGAGCACTAATCCATGCATCAATACACACCTCTCCAGGCTTGTTGTAAGTGTAACAGTTAGAGAACATGAGTTTGAAGTCTCGGATGCACTCTTGAGCTGAGTGGTACTGCTTGTTCTCAAGACGCTTCTTAATCGTCCCCATGTCTATAGGGGTCTTTATGATCTTGTAGTAGTCCTGTGGGATTGCCATGGGATGGATGAGTTGAAATGATGTTGGATGAGGTGGCAGTGAATGGGGTGGGATGTTGTTGATTTCACATGCTGCCTTTTTAAATAGCAAATGGTGGTGAACAGCAGTGAGGAATGGATTTCTATGGTGTATGGCTAGAAATGTGTGGTAAAGAATTTTAGTTGATGACATTGTCTGAAAATGATGTGGAAGTTGAAATT
>OX387251.1:5126098-5131098 GCA_947562095.1 Branchellion lobata | reverse complement strand
CGAAAAACGAGACTGGAAAAAGTTTACGAACTTGTGCTCTGAACTTTGAATTCATAATATTTCTTCAATTTGGTTTTTTCGATTTAACTTTCAGTCATAATACTTCCGAGTGACACGTTGGTCAAGTTGAAAAAATGATAAAGGAGGTTACTTCACTTTTGAAGTTGTCACTTTTGCTCTGTTTACCCGCTGTGGCCACAGGTATTTATTGGCATTCACTCCTGCTCCACTGCCCCTTAGTTGTTGTAGTCTTTTCACCAACTCGAAATGGAACAACATTTTCTCACAACTCCCGTTTTTTCACTCATCCACTCTTTTCAATTTTCATCTCTTTCCAACTATTCACTCACGATGCAAAGTCACAAGCTACTTGACACGTGTTCAACTACCAGTATTTTAATTGATCAAATCCACCCATCTTCTCATCCACCCACCTATTAATTCACCAATCCACTCATCCAACCATCCATCAATTTACCAGTTTACCCATTTTTTTCATCCACTTTTTCACTCATCTACTCAAAACTCGCCCACCCAATTCTGAATTATCAGTCAACCCACATGCTCCCACAACTTCCTCATTCAACCATTTTTTTGTTTTTCTCTTTTACAGGCTTATCAGTCATTTATACCTCAATTACCTTTTTTTTTCTTCCAACCACCATTCCACCCAAGCATCCAACCACCACTGTAATGACCATCACAGCCACCACTGGAACTATCTCAACCCCAACTACAATCACCGCCACAACCACCACTACAATCACTACAACAACCACCATCACAACCACCACTACAAGCTCTACAAAAATCACTACCACAACCACCAGTACAACCATCGTAACCACCATTGCAACCTTCTTTCCACCACCAGCCATAGGATGTGTGACGTTCATAGAGGTCAACGGAGTTACCCCCAGAACGCCCGTCAGAGAGACAGTCAGCAACATGCAACTGGACGCGTGCCAACGCAAGTGCCTTAACGACATGAGGTGCACAGCAGTGGGATGGGACCGCTCTACTCGCATGTGCAACGTCTTCTTCGCCAGAGTCAACCAAGTAGCCTCTAATGTGACTACTGCCAGCCTTTACCAAGTCACCAGAAACTCTCTCTTTTGCCCTGATGGTGGGTGTGGCTAGTGGTGGTGAAGAGGTTCAAAATACATCAAACCATGTTCAAGCGCTTTTCAACGTATGCACTCCGCGCTATACAATTTTTAGATTGGATCATTAGGAGTTAACTGGGCTATGAAAACGCTTTATGGTTTCAATCTAGCCTTTTAAGCTTTTCATCAGCCATTAGCTTCAGTTGGTAAGTTTACTATAATTGAATCGTTATGTGGTTTGATTTAACACGGTACCCAGGCTTCATCCGTTGTAATGCTTCAAACACGCAATCCAACTTACCTAGCCCTAACCTGGTCATATGCTGCCTCAACCCACTCTTCTTTCGAAATTTTATCAAACACCAATGCAAATCAACATTAAACCTAGAACCAATTAACTGACCCAAACTTACCATCAGCCATCCAACCCAGCCACCCAACCACCACAGGTTGGGTGTGTCCGGAATTCAACACTTGGGGAGAAAACAAAAACCAAGCGGTGCTTCAGAACCTCTTGCTAGAGCTGCACCAGGATGTGAATAACGATGCGGTGAGTTGTGGCGACAAAGCCATCGCACAGTCCATCAAGGACTTCGTGTACGATTACGGCTCCAGGAAGTGCTACTTGTACTCTGCACAAGGTGTCTTGGGTGCCTACGTCTTCACCAACCTTGCCATTGCCTACCCACAGTCTAGTCTTTCAGGCTGCAGCTTCAGCCCATTCACCCGCAGAACTCCTCCTCCTCCCAGAACCCCCCAAACTCCCAGAACCCCCAAAACTCCCAGCACTCTCAAAACTGTCGACACTACTATAACCGTGTCAACTCTTTCGACTGCCAAGGTTGACACCGAGGTCACTTCAGCCGCTTCCACTGCCTTTCAAACCAGCATGGGCACAGACACTCAAATGACCTCTGCGGCTGACAGCAGCCTCACAAGCAACAAAAGAACTCCACTAACGCCAGTCACACCGCAGAGACGCATCGGAAGTCTAAGTAAAATCCAACTTTGATGATTAATTTAATTTTAAAATTTTTCATAATTATAATTAATATTCATTAATGTTGAAATATTATTTTTTTATTATTGTTCTTTATAAGTATATTTTTCAAAACCTGTTTATTTTTTCTCAAAATGTGTTGTTTCCGGTTTATTTTCAATATCTAATTCTTTTTATCAAAGGTATGGATTCTTATCATACGTCACCAACATATTCTAGGACTGTGCTAGTAATTACTCCATGTCATTAGATTTTTATTATAAATTACAGGAAAGACTTATTGATGTTTGTATTAGTTATTGGTATTTAACGTAAAAATGGCCTTGAAACTCTACGGGGTTAATGCCACTATAAAAATTTTTTTTTTGATTGTATTGTATTGTGAATGGAGTTGTTTCGTTTATTGCATTCATTACTCCATGAATGCATCTTCTAGCCTCTCACCTCTTTCTAGCTCTTATGCAACTTATGAATATTCAACCAACAAAAACACTCTTTCAACATTCACTTCCCTCCTTACTCCAATTACGACTGCCGCTATCACCACCACTGATACTACTAATACCACTGCTACAACTACCACCAACGCTATCTCCACCACTACCACCACCACCACCACCACTACCACCACCACCACCACCACCACCACCACCACCACCACCACCACCACCACCACCACCACCACCACCACCACCACCACCACCACCACCACCACCACTACCACCACCACCACCACTACCACCACCACCACCACCACCACCACTATCATCACTACTACCACCACCACCACAATTACCACCACCACCACAATTACAACCACCACCACCATCACTTCTATCACCCCAACTACCATCACCACCACTACTATCACCCCAACTACCATCACCACCACTATTATCACCCCAACTACCATCACCACCACTATTATCACTCCAACTATCATCACCACCACCACCACCACCACCACCACCACCATCACCCCCACAGACAGCAATAACTTCATAACGGCCATAGACCCTACTTACGTGGTCATCATAGCCCTTGGAATCGCCTGTGTCTTGCTCACCATCATCGCCATCTGCGCTCTGTGCCAGGGAAAGCTGGGTGGAGGGGGTGGTGGCAGAGGCAGCATGAGCAGTCGAGGCGGCAGCGGTGGTGGGTATGATGGTAGCACTTTTGGAGGCACTGGATATGGGGGTGCTTATGGTAACACTGAAAATGACGGTGATGGATATGGGGAAAAAAAGGTTGGTGGTGCTAATAACCGTGGTAGCGATGGCGGTGGTGGTAGTGATCGTGGTGGTGGTGGCAGTATTCGTAGCAATCTTGGCAGTGATGGTGGTAATGGTGGTGGAGGTGGCAGTGATGCTGGGGGTGGTGGCAGTAATGGTGGTGGAGGTGGCAGTAATGGTGGGGGTGGTGGCAGTGGCAGGAGCTCTCCGGTAAGCAAGAACTCATACAACGATGACGCCACAATTCCCATGGACGAATACAGGGCCGAAGAATAGGGATGGGCGAGATGTGCTTTGAATAAAAATTCGCTTCAAAATGACTGAAGTTGTGGACATATTCTAAAGAACAAATTCAAATTTTCGACAAACATTCAAACACAATTAAGCAATTGTTTTGAAAATTTCAAACCGTTACAGAATATTTTTTTTATTTCGAGAACATGAGAAAATAATCTTCAATGAAATACATGTGATGTCATGAGGCACTGGCATGAAGCTATGCCTGCTGTGGGTAACTCGTGACTCGCGGGGCGATGGAAGAATCTGTTTTGTTGCAATTTTCAAAAACTTTGTATTTTGTTTTTTCCAAGATGTAACGCTGATCTGATAGTTTTGCTTGAATTAAATAGAAATACAATTCAAAAAATATTGTGCGTTTGAAATGTTATTTTTAAAAGAAAGATTACTGAAATAACTATTTATATCATTTTTTTGAAATGTAAACAACCGAAAAAAGCTTCAAAGTTTGAGTGTGCACTCGCACTGGAGTGCTCCATTCAGTCTACATATCACCCGCTTGAACAAATAATTAAAAAATATTATGTCATTGGTTGTTAAGTAATAAGGAATGAAAAACGAAAGAAGTTTGAGTTTCTGGAGAATTTGTATGTCTGTTACTTTAATTTACTTAATTCAAACTTTTGCAGTCAAATCGTCAACCTACGGCTACATAAAGACCGTTTGCCAACTTAACCAACAGAAATGTCAGCAAGTGTTGAAAGGATTGCAATGAATTGTGGTATCCGGACAAACTTTCTTGTGAGTAGGAGAAATGGCCGAAAAGGAAAAAATAAAGAGAGAAATAACTTAAATGGAATTCTCCAAGAGTTATATTACGTGATTTAAAATTATGATTCAATTCTCAAAGGGAATTTGAGAAACAAATGTTACCTTGTCAGTGGAACTCCCTTGTGAAGCGCTTTGGGGATTTTTTAAAAACTGTTAGTTAAATTTTTAAACCAAAACAATTGAATTATTTTCCTTAATGAATTCTTCCAGTTTTCGATTGAGAATTGGAAAAAATAGATTGAATTTCGACACCAACGAACGATAAATTGTGGAAAGTTTTTTTTAAGTCATGAAAATAAAATAAAAACGACTTTTGTCATTGATAGTTGAGAAACTTCATTTTGGATTTTTATGAAAGAAATAATAACCTGAAAAAAAGAAAAAACAAACAAAAAGTAAAATATCAACAAAAAAAAAAATGTTTAACTGAAAAAAATAGGTAGAAAAAAAGAAAATGAGAACAATATTAACAAGATAAAAAAATAAAATCTAAGAAAAAAAAATAAAAAAAATAGAACGAAAAGTTATAAAAAAAACAATTCGATAAAGAAGATAAAATAAAATAAAAAATAAAAAAATAAAAAAAAGAAATGA
>OX387251.1:5103598-5118598 GCA_947562095.1 Branchellion lobata | reverse complement strand
TGTAATCTAAGACAAATTATATACACATATTGTATTTATGTGTGTGTATGTGTTTGTGTGTGTGTGTGCGTGTGTGTGTGCGTGTGTGTGTGCGTGTGTGTGGTGTGTGTGTGTGTGTGTGTGTGTGTGTGTGTGTGTGTGTGTGTGTGTGTGTGTGTGGTGTGTGTGTGTGTGTGTGTGTGTGTGTGTGTGTGTGTGTGTGTGTGTGTGTGTGTGTGTGTGTGTGTGTGTGTGTGTGTGTGTGTGTGTGTGTGTGTGTGTGTGTGTGTGTGTGTGTGTGTGTGTGTGTGTGTGTGTGTTGTGTGTGTGTGTGTGTGTGTGTGTGTGTGTGTGTGTGTGTGTGTGTGTGTGTGTGTGTGTGTGTGTGTGTGTGTGTGTGTGTGTGTGTGTGTGTGTGTGTGTGTGTGTGTGTGTGTGTGTGTGTGTGTGTTTGTGTACTGTTATATATTTATTTTTTGAGCTTAGGCATTCTTTCGTCTCTTCTTACATCATTTAGCAAGTAATAATTCTAAAAAATTGTGAGAACTTTTTTTTTTCACATCTAAATTTCCTTAGTGCTCCAAAAAAGTTTAAAAAACTAAATCCAATTCTTGGGGAAAATGTAAAAAAAACTGTTTTTTTAAATTAAAACAGGCGATCCGTCAAAATCGCCTGACACTTTTCCCTTTTACGAAGCAAATATGAAAAGTTCATGGAATTTTCTTGGAATAGTTCATAAAAAATTCTTATTGCCATGTACTAAACGATAAAAAGCAAATATTGACGCTTCAAAAGCGGCTTATTTTGCTTCCTGATTGATTGCAGGATCAATCACAAACGAGCACCATGCTTATTACACAATCAGACAGTAACATAACTTGTGGATTTTTATTTTTTGAAATGAACTGGTTCCGTGATCAATAATTGTTTACGGAAACGTTGCACTGATTTGTTTTTCTTCAATTAATCCGTTGCTTTAACTACCTGTCTTGCTTGCTTGATTCACAACTCCCATTCTATTCTAGTCAAAGAATTTTAAAGCGCCCTCTAGTCCTCTGTTCAAGAGGGCTCTCGGGGAAACGGTTTTACCCGCTGTGGACTTCTAGTGACTAAGCCACTCTAGCACGCGCCTGTTCTTTACTTGAGATTATTTTGTTAGAACAACATTTTTTGAAAATTAAAATTTATCTATAAAAAATTAATATTTTGAAATAGCAATGAAGGTTTCAAGATGTTGCTCACTTCTCGCAGACATTCGTTCACTTCGGCCAGAATGCTCTGTTCATCGAACATTTTTCCCTGGTACCTGACGTATCAATTAATCAAAAGTGGTTGAAGCAATAATATAATTTGTAAAAATAACTTAAAATTCATTTTTCAATAAGTAGAAATCTATTTCTCATTCAGAGCAGAGTTTTATCTATTAAAAAATCAATATTCAATTTAAATAGAAACTAGAAGAAAAGTTGATAAAAAATACATGTGTTAGCAAAATCAATTTTATTCAAAAAAATGAGAAAACAAAAGCTCTAATAGAACAAACAACAGTTCCATTCTTAAAAGCCTCCATTCTTCGCCGATAAGAAAAGCAACCAGCCATGAAGCAGCCTTGATCAATTCAACTACAACGCCTCCAGGGGAAGTGAAAAGTTAACGGAAAACTTCAATTTTTCGTTGGTACCGTTCTTGTGGCACAAAACCAATACATATCGACACATTTCTCTTTCTTTTGACTAGTTTTCATGTTTTTGCAACGATTTTTGGTCGTTTAAAGTAAATCGGATCGAAAACAGCCCACTACTCCTTGATAACTTCCCTCACGTTTGTATATGAATTGCGTACAAACACCTCTTTCTAGATTAGCTTAATTGGACCTTCCTTCTCCATCCCCCTATTAACACCCAATCTTCCTTTATAACCGCTGCACTAGAGCCATCAAATATGCACCGCTACCCGCTACAGGCATTCCTCCACAACCACTTTCAGGGCATGTTGCACCTTGCATGCATTAATAGCGCTATTTTCTTGTTGCTAAAAATTTTCCGAAAGGTGTCTTTTAATTTTTTCATATTAATTATACCCTCTTTCATTCCTCATTTTTATTCCTCACCTTCTTCTTTATATTCCTTTCTTTCTTTCTTTCTTTTTTTTCTTCATTTTCATCTCGTTCCCGCATCTCCTTTTTTCCTTATATTTATTTTTTTTGCTTTTCCCACATTTAACAACAACCACAACCACTACCTTTTCCTACCCATTTCTTCCAACTTCCACCTCCCTACCTGTGTTCATAATAGTCCGTGATTTTCTGCCTTAGTTTCCTCGGTAGCTTCCGGTATATCATGTACTCTTCCACTTGTTTGAACTGGTGCAAGTGGTGGTGATAGCGGTGATGGTGGTGAAGGTGGTGATAGTGGTGATGGTGGGGATGGTGGTGATAGTGGTGGTGATAGTGGTGGGGGTGGTGATGGTGGGGATGGTGGTGATAGTGGTGGTGATGATGGTGATGGTGTTGATGGTGGGGATGGTGGTGATAGTGGTGGGGGTGGTGGGGGTGGTGGGGGTGGTGATAGTGGTGATGTTGGTGATGGTGGTGATGATAGTGTTGTGAAAGTGATGAAAAGGATGATAGTGTAGAGAATATACGGCGTATGCAATTGTTTTCAATGAAAACAAAATAAATTCACTCTTACTCATCAAGAAAAGTGGATCAATACTTGTTTTTGAGCTCAAAACTTTTTCAATTATTTGTCTGCTTCTCCAAATAAAATCCACTCACTAGTTGAAACTCTTAGAATTTGGAACGCTCGCACCAAAACACGTTATTTCAACTGATTTTACTCTAATTTAATTCACTTCCAAAGTAGCAACTCAATTGAAAAACGAATAAACAGAAGAAAAAAAGGTTGTTTTCGAATCAAGAAGACTTTTGGAAGAAAAATGGTGAAGCATTTTTTAAATGGTAACAAAAACTTATTTTATGAGGTAAAATTTAATTCGCCATCCAAAGAAGAACTTGATCCGAAAAATAGGCATCAGACTTTGAACTCACACAAACTAAATTATAAATGGCTCACAAGCGAAACTCAAACGGAGTGGACGAAATTTTTAAGCTCGACAAGATGCAAACTCAAACCAACACAAACATAACGTCAACTCAACATGAAAAGAAAGAAGGCAAGACAACACAAGCTGACCCATCTCCAAAGTCCTAAAAATCTAATGACCATTAAATACATCATAATTGTCACAGTGGTCAAAGTGTTGAATTTTCTCTTTTTTATTAAATTTTGTTTTATTGGTTTTTATTGTATTGAAGTGTATTGTATCGTAGTTTTTTGTATTATATAATATTTTATTGTATTAAAGTTTATTGTATCGTATTGTTTTGTATTATATAATATTTCAATGCTTTGTATTGTATTGCATTTCATATCTCATTTCATTGTATTGCATTTCATATCTCATTTCATTGTATTGCATTTCATATCTCATTTCAATGTATTGCATTTCATATCTCATTTCATTGTATTGCATTTCATATCTCATTTCATTGTATTGCATTTTTCGGTATTCTATCACTTTGAGTTGCGAGGCGTTGCATCAATGCTTGTTGTATTTCATCTCCTTTTATTGTATTGTTTTATATAATATTGTATTTTATTGCATTGCATGGTATTTCATAGTTTTTATTGCATTTTATTGTATTGTATTATATTTTATTTTATTTCAATGTATTGTGTTTTATTTTATTGGATTGAATTATTTTGTATATTAGTGAACTTTTGTATTGCATTGCAAGGGGTATGACATGAGACACCTTTTCCCTGTACAGCCTGCGGGAAGTGTCGAAGGACTGTATGAGGGTGGTGGAGTGACCGACAAAGAGTGCGTAGCACGTGGCTCCGGTCAGCATTGACACTGTCGTGAGCCACACGTCGGTGGTCGACTGCGGAGGGTAGCGGCCGTAGCCGATGCATAGCATGTGGGAAAGGGCTTTGAAAAGAGCCCATGTGTATTGCTCTGTCCAGTGGGCGTTCTGTGGGGGTGGTGGTGGTGTGGTGGTGGTGGTGTGGTGGTGGTGGTAGTGGGAGTGGTGGTGGTAGGGATGGTGGTAGCGATGGTGGTGGTGGTGGAAGTGGTGGTGGTGTTGGTGGTGGTGGTGGTGGTGGTGGTGGTGGTGGTGGTGGTGGGGGTAGTGGTGGTGGTGGTGGTGGGGGTGGTGGTGGTGGTGGTGGTGGGGGTGGTGGTGGTGGTTGTGGTGGTGGTGGTGGTTGTGGTGGCCAGGATGATTGTGATGTTGGAAATAATATGGCTTTGTATGGTTGGTGGAATTGTACTAATTAGTGCGGAGAATAAAGGTGATTCTGGTGGTGGTTGTGGTTGGTTGTTGTTCTGGTTGTTGTTGCTGTGGTTGTTGTCGTTGTGATGGTTATTGAGATTTATGTTGCATTTTTTCTTCTGGGTTAGTGTTTAAGATTGTGTGGTAGGTTGTGTATGTTGGTGTGGTTGATTGTGTATGTTGGTGTGGTTGGTTGTGGATGTCGGTGTGGTTGTTTGTAGATGTTGGTGTGGTTGGTTGTGTATGTTGGTGTGGTGGGTTGTGTATGTTGGTGTGGTTGGTTGTGGATGTTGGTGTGGTTGGTTGTGTATGTTGGTGTGGTTGGTTGTGGATGTTGGTGTGGTTGGTTGTGTATGTCGGTGTGGTTGGTTGTGTATGTTGGTGTGGTTGGTTGTGTATGTCGGTGTGGTTGGTTGTGAATGTTGGTGTGGTTGATTGTGGATGTCGGTGTGGTTGGTTTTGGATGTCGGTGTGGTTGGTTGTGTATGTCGGTGTGGTTTTACGTGAGTTTGCTGTGAGGGCTTCCTGTAGGATGAGTGTGGTGCTTGAGTGGTTGTGTATTAGTTGTTTGTTTTCGTGGTGCGTGAGTGGTTTTGTGGTGGTTGTGTAGTTTTGTGGTGCATGAGTGGTTTTGTGGTGGTTGTGTAGTTTTGTGGTGCATGAGTGGTTTTGTGGTGGTTGTGTAGTTTTGTGGTGCATGAGTGGTTTTGTGGTGGTTGTTTGTTTTTGTGGTGGTTTTGTAAGTCAGCATGTGCTGGAAAAGTGCTATTCATAAGTGGAAACTTGAGTTGGACTTACTTTTTAATGTACCAAAATGATCAAAAAAGTAACCAAAGTAATCATTCGTGCTTTTGAACTTCCGAAAAGTCCGACTGACTCATTATAATATTTCTTTTCGTTTACTCTTCTTTATCATTCGAATAGGTCTAATTACTTTTCATACACCTCATCAACGTGCAAACCACGACAAAGGTTATCGAAGCAGGTTGAATATCTGGAAAAAGACCTCGACAATGCCATCACTTCGAGTCCTGTTAATTTCTCAATGTTTTCAAATACTTATTAACTTGTCTAAAAAAATACTGTTACTCCTGATTGCTGCTTTCTCTTCCTCACGTGAACTTTTTTAGATTTTTCAACTTTCAATCTTGAAAATGTTCGTAAAACTAATTAAGAATTTTCACACTGGTGATTCGCAAAAGCCAAGTCAGATCCGCCCTGTCACCTCAGATTTTCTTCTCAAGTGCTATTTTTTAATGCTGAAATACTGCCCAAAATTTTTTTTTCTTTTCACTCTGATTATCTACTTTTTTGTTTTTTTCTTCAAATTTTAGGCTGAAAAATACAAACTGATGGATGTTTATTTGAAAAATTTAGCAAATGCAAGGAAGAGAAAGGTTCTTTTCGTTTGATTAAGTCTCCAAATTGAAATTTACTTTTCACTTTTGCCTTCGAGTGCTTCAACCAGCAGAAGCAGCCAAGAAGCTTCCATTCTATCCTTTCACACGGCTTCGAAAAGGCAGTGGGGCACCTGGATTTCACACGAACTCGTTGCTTCGCTCATTTCTGCGTCAAATCCAATGACGGTTGAAATAGCTTTCATTTTTCCGAAAACTTCGTATTGTTATGAACTTAATTTTTTACCACAATGCTGAACTCCTCCTTCAAAAGAGATATCCATCTACCAATCAAATAAATTAAGCACCTCACAGAGATGCAATGCAGAAACATGCGCGAGTCTATGATTGCTTCTTGTACGCTACAATGAAAACACGTGAAAAACTCACTCAAAGATTATATAACCAGCCTTATACAAACTTTGTTATTAGATTAGATTTTTAGAAAAAATAAATCATTTTGGTATTGCCTGTAGCCTAATGGCAAGCAAGCTCGATTGTGAAGCGGGAAGCTCAAAATTTGATTTTCGACTAAGCTCATGTTTGAGTATTAAAAAATGGCAACTCAAATAAAAAATATATGCCCTGCTAGAAGGGCTCAAACGTTTGGAAGCACCTTTGAAGCAACGCTCAAAGGCGTTGAACAATTGCGTGGGCTTTTATTAGATCTGATTACACTACAATGAAATACACTGAAATAAAATAACAATTATTAGTATAATACTATTAACCAAAAGGACTTCCAAGGCCACATACAAAAAGCATACAAGCATTCCGGCTTTTATACATACAAACATCCCAATCTTTATACCTGCAGTTCTTCGAGGGCTGCCCAGCTGTCTCTGGGAAACTCTTGGATCATGGGCACCAGCCACTGCAGACAGCCGTTCCAGTGGCCCAACAGCAGGATCAAACACACAAGATTCACTATGCGCATAAACTTGCTGGCTACCGTGAGGAACTGGGTAAGTGGTGGATGCATGCATTGATTGATAGATGGGTGGAATCAATGGAGAGTTTAGTGATAATGGTTTGTTGATTAGAAAAGGTATGAATTGAGAAGTGAATAAATGAATGGATAGATGAATGGGTAGATGAAAGGATGGGTTGTTTGATAAATGGATAATGGCTCGATAAATGGGTGGATGGATGGATGGATGAATGGAGGGATGAATGGAGGGATAGATGGATGGATATCCCAATAGATGAATGGATGAATTTATGGATGGATGGATGGATGAATGAATAGATGAGTTGATGGATGGATGAATGAATAGATGAATTGATGGATTGATGAATGATCATTAGCTTGGATGGGATGAAGCGCATATATCAACCACCATGGTTGATGATGGTTGGACTAGTGATACAAGCAGGTGGTTTATGGCGTATGTAGACTGTTGTTTAAAGGTACTGCAAATTAGATGTACTCAGTGGGTGGCTGGCTGTGGTGAATTAACGGGCGATGTGGTGATTGCAGAAGTTGTAGAGTTGTTTGTAAGTGGCTGAAGTGGCTGATGGGAAGGCAGTGAGTGGAGGGACTGATTGGATGAGAACATTTTCAAGTGAGCAAAAAGCAGAAGCTGAAAAAAATATAGAAATAAAAAAAAGGAATGTAGAGATAATATCGACACCGATACGAGAAAGAGCGAAATAACACAGGTTGAAGCATTTCTATTTTTTTACTTTTTTTAGTTTTAGTGTTTTTATAATTAAAAATTAAGAATAAAACCAAAAATTTGATGAATAAATCACTAAAAGAGTTAACATGCACATTCATTCATAACTTAAATGACGAAGCCTCATTATTACTGATGGCGGGTATAATTGAATAATAACTCACTTGGCCGATGTCCTGGAAATGGTTGCAAGATGCATTTTTTAAAATAGATTTATTTTTTAAACAATTTTTTAAGTATAATTTTAATTTCAAAATGAATTCAATTTTAAATCAAAATTTATTTTAAAATGAAAAAATGTTTTTTAATAGAAAAATATTTTCAAATAGAAAATTATTTTTGAATAGAAAATTATGTTAAATAAAAAAATTATTTAAAATGAAAATTTAACTTCAAATAAAAACTTAATTTCAAAGAAAAAATTTTTTTAATTGAAAAAATTTAATTTTTGTTGAATATAAATTTATTTTCAAATATGATAATATTTTTTAATATATTTTTTTAATGTATATTTTTTTCCATTTTCAACCTTGTTTCTAAATTTTAATACTAACATTTATTTTTTTCTTTTTTTTAAATTCTTTTATATATTCTTTGGATTATATTACCAAATTACTAAAAGTGTAAATTCAAATTAATGTTGCTTGTAGCAAATATCCTAACCACTGGTCAACCAGCATACTTACATGATCTTTTCCCCATTCGACACCCACATGAACCACTTAGATCCTCTCAGTTCGGCCCCATGTTGCATCAACCAGTTTCTTCAAACTTCTTTGCTCATTGCTCTTTTTTCCATACTGCCCTTAACCTATGGAACTCTTCTTTACACAGCCTCCGCTCGTCAGCCTTGTTAAACTTCCATAAACTACTAAAAACTCATTTTTACCAAGAATTTTTTTACTGAATCTTTGATTGCTCGTAAGCTCCTACAAGGCAACCTAGTTTGCGAACTGTGCGCTATTACAAATTATACATTCATTCATAATATTTCATGGATTTTCTTCCGACTAGAATCCCATGCTAAATACTCTTCTCAAACGATCGACTAGTTTAAAAAAAACTAAAAAAAACAAAGTGAGCCATTCTTGTAGTTCTGACGAAATTTCCTCCAAAGTTCTTTTTGAAGTGAAATTCACTATCTCTACAATCTTTTCCGACATTTTTAACCGGTCCTTTCACACTGGACAAATATTCTTGATATGACAAAAATTAATATAATTCCAATTTTCAAATCCAGTTCTAAATCTATACTAAGTAACTGTCAATCAAGATCTCTTAACTTTATTTCTTGTAGACTCCATGAAGCTTTCATTAAAAACTATTTAATTAACTCCCTTTCATCCAAATATTTAATCTTTTAATATTTAATCAATATGGATTTCTTCAAAAATCCACAACTTTCCAAATACTTAAAGTAGCTGGATTTTCATTTCAATCAAAAGAAATGGGCATCCAAACTGAGAGAATTTATAATGACTTTTCTAAAGCTTTCAATTAAGTTCTCCACTCTGAATTACCATTCTAAATTATAAATTGCAGGATAATGAGCATGAACTGGACTTTGGACTTTTAAACCAATAGACTTTTATTTCTTTTGAAATTTTCCCTCAAAAAATAAATAAAAGAATAAATAGTTATCCTCAATTCTGCACAGATACTTGGTGGGGTTTAAATTAGATTGTATCTGATTGGAAAACATGGTTACAACAAAGCTGGGTTTGATTGAATGACCGCATTCTTTAAATACTCCGAATACGATGAGTTCCTCATTTGAACCAGAAGACTACATTTCATCAACCAGGTTAATCAGGACTCGAATGGGTTGCACCACTTCCCTCAGAACACAGATGATGCTCACGATTAAATGAGGTTTCCCAATCGGACCAACCCACAAACCTCCTCCCACTGGCTCACGTAGCGTACCAGGCGTGAGAGACGCAGCAGCCGCAACAAACTCAACAGCTTCACCAACCTCACTATCCTCAAGGCCCTGCCTGTTGCGTTGTTGAAGTGTTGCAATGTTGAAACGTTGAAATTTTTGAAATGTTGCAATGTTGCAATTTTGCAATGTTGCAATGTTGAAACGTTGTAATGTTGCAGTGTTAAAACGTTGCAATGTCTTACCGTTAGGAATGTGTTTTCAAGTTCTATTGGGCCAACGCCCCTTAACGACATTCGTCGTTGTATTGTATTGGAGTTACCACTGAATGGTGAAAGGCGCACGGTTGGAATAAAAGAAGATGAGAATAAGTATTAATAAAATAAACGAAGTATAAGGTGGCGGATGAAATAACTTAAATTAACTAAAATTTATATAAGTTTGAATGAAGGACAAAATAATAATAAAAATATAAGTTACGTATTTTTTATTTGATGAAAACGGAAGAGACAAATGCCAAAGTGGCAGACAGATGGGAGGATGGAAAGAATTTGAATGAAGGAGTAAGAGGTGGTCAAGTGCTTTTGACAATTTTGGAGTGAGTTATGGCTATTGGAACGGGAGGAAAATATGAAAAAAGAACGAGGTTTAGAAAAGAATTTTTTGGAAGCTTAAATAATGAAAATGCTAAAGCCTCCAGCATCTTTATGAGAACTTGCAAACAAAAAAGAGACGTTCCATGGCGTGAAAGGTGGGTAGCATGGAAGAAGGACACTGAGAGAAAATGAATGTCTTTCGTGGAGGGTTGTTGGAGCATGTGTTGTGCCTTGTGGTATCGATTAGTGACTTCGTTGAAGTCTTCACAGTTCATTCGATTTCGCTGGTTCTAATTGAGATTTCTGCCTGATGCAGCCCTAAGCATAAAAAGTATAAAACCGAGACCGCAGATCAGTTTACGTTGTTTGCTTGTCTCAAGGTGGTTATATGTGAAACCCACAATGAAAACTTATGAAAAATTGTTTTTTTAAACTTTTACACGCTCAAGATAACCACATTTGTTTAAAAGTAAATTTTGGTTTGAAAAATTTATCATTATTTTTTATAATAATCTTTATTAGATCAAATCCAGACATACGCTGGAAATATAACAAAAAACGGCGAACAATCGAACTAAAAAAACATTGAAATACATGAAACACGTTTAAGTAAAAAAAGTTCAAAAAAGTTAACGGCGTTGGTCAAAATATGTTTTGTTTTTGTTTTTTTATATAGTAGAAATGTGATATTTAACGCTCTTTAAACAATACTCGTATTATAAATTTAATTTTGATTTATTGTATTGTGTTGTAACGCATTTGATATTATTGAAACATGTGGTATTTTATTTTGTATCATTGTATTTTTATCATAATATGCAATACAATCTGATGGACTGATAAGAAAAAAAACAATAAAACGATACAGCGATATACCATACAATATATTAGAACTGTACTTTTTATAATAGTATTCACAAATGAATCAAAAATTTTAACATTTTCAAATCCAGTTTTGGTTAATTTGATGAGACAATCTTTTATAGTCATTCAATATAAACCATGACTCCATTCTAAATTTCTGAGATTCATAGATTTAATTCTATAGTCAGTTTTTGATTTCTTGCAACATACAATTGACAGTTGTTATGACATTCTATTATTATTGATTTTAACTTTTTCTTTTATTTTGATTATTCACCATGTTTTGTGGCATTTTCAGCGATTCTCTCGATTTGCTTAAATAAAAACTTTAGGAAAAAAATTAAAAAAATAACAAGAACAACGAAACAGCATAAAATGCACGTAGTTCTGGAAAGTTTTTCAACTTTCTGGAAACTTTCAAAAGGTTCCAGAAACTTTCAGAAGGTTCCAGAAACTTTCAAAAGGTTCCAGAAACTTTCAGAAGGTTCCAGAAACTTTCAGAAGGTTCCAGAAACTTTCAGAAGGTTCCAGAAACTTTCAGGAGGTTCCAGAAACTTTCAGAAAGTTCCAGAAACTTTCAGAAAGTTCCAGAAACTTTCAGAAGGTTCCAGAAACTTTCAGAAGGTTCCAGAAACTTTCAGAAGGTTCCAGAAACTTTCAGAAGGTTCCAGAAACTTTCAGAAGGTTTCAGAAACTTTCAGGAGGTTCCAAAAGGTTCCAGAAACTTTCAGAAGGTTTCAGAAACTTTCAGAGAGTTCCAGAAACTTCCAGAAGGTTCCAGAAACTTCCAGAAGGTTCCAGAAACTTCCAGAAGGTTCCAGAAACTTCCAGAAAGTTCCAGAAACTTTCAGAGAGTTCCAGAAACTTTCAGAAGGTTCCAGAAGGTTTTGCTCGATCTAATTTACCAATTCATCAAAGGATGATGGGTCCCGCAGAGATCCGATGTCTTAAGAGCAACATGAAACATGAATTGTTGAATGGGAGTTATTGTTGTTGGAATAAGCCACCTTTTTATCATTACAAAAAAAAAATTTATGATGTTTTATTATCATTGTTTTTTTTAATATAATATTAATAATAATAATAATTATTATTATTATTGTTATTATTATTATTATTATTGTTATTATTATTATTATTATTATTATTATTATTATTATTATTATTATTATTATTATTATTATTATTATTATTATTATTATTATTATTATTATTATTATTATTATTATTATTATTATTATTATTATTATTATTATTATTATTATTATTATTATTATTATTATTATTATTATTATTATTATTATTATTATTATTATTATTATTATTATTATTATTATTATTATTATTATTATTATTATTATTATTTTTTTTTTTTTTTTTTTTTTTTTTTTTTTTTTTAATTTTATTTTATTTATTTATTTTTTTTTTTGAATTAATATTATTATTATTATTATTATTATTATTATTATTATTATTATTATTATTATTATTATTATTTTATTTTTTTTAGTTTCATTTTTATTATTCTTATTTTTATAAATATTATTATTAATACTTTTTTTTTTTTTTAATTTTCTTTTAGTATTATTAGTATTCTTTTTAATATTATCAATATTACTATTGCTATTATTATTATTTTATTTATTTTTGATTTTTTGATTTATTATTATTATTGTTGTTGTTTTTGTTCTCCCATGTTGTTGTTGTTGTTGTTGTTGTTGTTGTTGTTGTTGTTGTTGTTGTTGTTGTTGTGGTTGTTGTTGGTATTATCATTATATTTTCCATCTTATCCTTGTTATTATTTCCACTCCTATTATTCTCATTTTCAAAATTATTACTGAATAACGAATGATAGATATTATTATTGTTGAGTGATGAGTGAATATTAATAAAAGATTAATACTATCATTATTGTGTCGAAATAAGCAGTCAGACAACTTCCTTATTAGACTAGCCCCTCCGTGTGTGTAACCACTCAGCCATCACGACGTTCTTTTTATTTAAGGATTTTGAAATGATTGATTCTTTTGTGCATTATTGATAACATTATCAACCAGTTAGCCAAAAAACTTGAAAATCCCACTTTGTGTTCAATTACTGACAGAAGCACTACCCATTAGACTACCCTGACTCGCACCTGCGTGGATGAGCTGCGTGATGTTGGCGTCTGGACTGAAGAGGAGAATGACGTTGTCAAGGGGAATAGAAGAGATGAGGTCCAAGAAGAACCACGTCCTCAAATAGTGTTTGGCGATTTCACGTGGTTCAAGAATTATGTCGTCTGCAAAGTTGTCCGCTATGATTCCTGCGGTGGTGTTGTGCATGAGGGAGCTGCCGATAGATTGGTGAGATTCATTGGTTATTTTTCTTATTTTTTGAAATTTGAAAGTCAAAACTCCGAATTGATTTTTAATATTTACAATCGTATTTCCAAGGTATATGCCACATCCAATCAACCAAAATCATCCATTGTTGAACAATTGCGTTCACAGTCAATTTAAGCATAAAGAAAGCATCACCATCAAATTTGTCAACAAGCACTATCCAGCATCCACCACATCCACCAATTTCACCTTAAATTCCCTTGAACCCTTCCAAGTGACCTACTCCACTCAAAGTAATTCGCTTACTCAGTATAGCACAAAGACTACTGTTATGAAAGAATGCGCAGGCTTCCGAAGCCACCGGAGTGCTAACTCATTAGGAGAAACCAGTTCAATTGGAGCTTTTTCAAGAAAAACCTCTCATACTCCGTTGGCCATGGAACAACACTGTGCCAGTAGCAAGAGGACCACTCAAAAGTCGTCTTCAAAGATAGCATCCCCATTTGTTCCTTTCGCAACAACCAAAGTCTAGGTTTCAGTTCCCAAGAGGTCACCTTGGTAGATGCTGATGCAGCAACCAGCTTTGGTTGGTCAGTTCAGAACTAGCTGAACTTTAACTACCTTTTGGTTCTATTGAAGTAAAGCCGAGGTTATAAAAAATAAACACCAAAAAACTTGTCCAAGCTACCGCATAGTTAACATGTCTAAGCTACCGCATAGTTAACTGGGCCAAGCTCCAAAAAATTGTAATGGAGTCATTCGTGGAGCTGGCTGCTGGAGGGGTTTTCTCGAAGAAACTCTTCATCTTCACAGAAACACTGAGAAAAGCAGCCTCAATCACCACACCGTTTAGAGTTTTTAGAAAATATAAAAATCCTTTTATGAACGACGAAATCAAAAGCATAACCAAAGAGCGCAATCGACTTCGTGATAACCTGACCAACAACCACACACCATGGTTCCGTTCTTTCTACTTTTACTTTTCTCAAGTTTCTGTAACACCGAGATCAAGCCAAAGTAAACGCATTCATCCAGCAGTAAGACGATTAAACGGATGAGCAAGTTGACAGTCTAGCAGCATCGCCAAAAAATTTGGCTCGATGTTCTAAGCGGCCACTAGAACGGGCCTTTTCATATAATTTATATAAGAAAAGCAAGAGGAACACTGGAAATGTTACGAACCAAGAAGACTTCAGTTAAATGGTTCCGAGCAAGCCACCAAAGCTTCTGGAGCTGTAAACCACCATTAGTAAATCGGTCAAGAAGATCACATTCACTAAGGCAGGACTGGGCAATCTAGACATGTTCAGCCGATGGTTCCACTTCCTAAAGAAGACTGTTTCTACTTTTGACATTGTAAGAAAGAGCTTTAAGTAACCAAACACATCAAATGCCAGGCTTTTGCAGCCCCCACTGTTGCCATGAAACCAGGGCCTCCTTCGACATGTTTGTGCGCCTTCCACAGCCAGCTGCGGCGCATTTGAAAACAACTCACAAGAGTTTAAAATAGAATAAAAACAAAAATGACAACTTCAACAATTTCAACAACAATTTCAACAACATCAACAACATCGACAACATCGACAACATCAACAACAATGACAACATCAACAACAACATCAACAACATCGACAACATCGACAACAACGACAACATCAACAACAACATCAACAACATCGACAACATCGACAACATCGACAACAACGACAACATCAACAACATCGACAACATCAACAACAATGACAACATCAACAACAATGACAACATCGACAACAACGACAACATCAACAACATCGACAACATCAACAACAATGACAACATCAACAACATCGACAACATCGACAACAACGACAACATCAACAACAATGACAACATCAACAACAACGACAACATCAACGAAAGCATCAACAGCAAAAACAGCATCAACATCTAAGTTAATC
>OX387251.1:5088598-5093598 GCA_947562095.1 Branchellion lobata | reverse complement strand
TTTGTGAAATGTTTGTAAAGGGTTTGTGGTGTGTTTTTAAGGTGTTTGTAAAGTGTTTGTAAAGTGTTTGTAAAGTGTTTGTGGTGTGTTTGTAAAGTGTTCGTAAAGTGTTTGTAAAGTGTTTGTGAAGTGTTGGTAAACTATTTGTGAAATGTTTGTAAAGTGTTTTTGGTGTGTTTTTAAAGTGTTTGGGGTGTGTTTGTAAAGTGTTTGTAAAGTGTTTGTGGTGTGTTTTTAAAGTGTTTGTGGTGTGTTTGTAAAGTGTTTGTGGTGTGTTTGTAAAGTGTTTGTGGTGTGTTTGTAAAGTGTTGGTAAAATTTTTGTGAAGGGTTTGCTAAATGTTCGTGATGTTTGTGACTTTTGTTAATAGAATGTGAAGCATGCAGCACGTATTAACTTTCCTGGGCAGCACAAAGTGATAATAGAAACGAAATTATTATTTTTATAAATTTCAAATGTTTTTGCAGTTATTTGTTTCACAAATTCATCTTTTCTTTATTCTATTCAAGACCTTTTACTTTACATATGTTTCATCATTAATTCTTTCATTCCTCTGTATTCCTCCTTCATTCTGTTCAATCTTTAATCTTTTATTCTTTCATTCTGTTCTCATAAGTTTTTATTCATACGCTTTTTCCATTTTTATGCTTCCACATCTCTCCAAAATTCTACGACCAAAAACCCTCCCTTGCAACTACGCCACAGCTGCACCACTGCACTCTCAGAGTTCTTTTTCATAACATCAATGAGTGTTTCCGTTCATATTATCAATAGTAGTAGTAGTAGTAGTAGTAGTAGTAGTAGTAGTAGTAGTAGTAGTAGTAGTAGTAGTAGTAGTAGTAATAGTAGTAGTAGTAGTAGTAGTAGTAGTAGTAGTAGTAGTAGTAGTAGTAGTAGTAGTAGTAGTAGTAGTAGTAGTAGTAGTAGTAGTAGTAGTAGTAGTAGTAGTAATAGTAGTAGTAGTAGTAGTAGTAGTAGTAGTAGTAGTAGTAGTAGTAGTAGTAGTAGTAGTAGTAGTAGTAGTAGTAGTAGTAGTAGTAGTAGTAATAGTAGTAGTAGTAGTAGTAGTAGTAGTAGTAGTAGTAGTAGTAGTAGTAGTAGTAGTAGTAGTAGTAGTAGTAGTAGTAGTAGTAGTAGTAGTAGTAGTAGTAGTAGTAGTAGTAGTAGTAGTAGTAGTAGTAGTAGTAGTAGTAGTAGTAGTAGTAGTAGTAGTAGTAGTAGTAGTAGTAGTAGTAGTAGTAGTAGTAGTAGTAGTAGTAGTAGTAGTAGTAGTAGTAGTAGTAGTAGTAGTAGTAGTAGTAGTAGTAGTAGTAGTAGTAGTAGTAGTAGTAGTAGTAGTAGTAGTAGTAGTAGTAGTAGTAGTAGTAGTAGTAGTAGTAGTAGTAGTAGTAGTAGTAGTAGTAGTAGTAGTAGTAGTAGTAGTAGTAGTAGTAGTAGTAGTAGTAGTAGTAGTAGTAGTAGTAGTAGTAGTAGTAGTAGTAGTAGTAGTAGTAGTAGTAGTAGTAGTAGTAGTAGTAGTAGTAGTAGTAGTAGTAGTAGTAGTAGTAGTAGTAGTAGTAGTAGTAGTAGTAGTAGTAGTAGTAGTAGTAGTAGTAGTAGTAGTAGTAGTAGTAGTAGTAGTAGTAGTAGTAGTAGTAGTAGTAGTAGTAGTAGTAGTAGTAGTAGTAGTAGTAGTAGTAGTAGTAGTAGTAGTAGTAGTAGTAGTAGTAGTAGTAGTAGTAGTAGTAGTAGTAGTAGTAGTAGTAGTAGTAGTAGTAGTAGTAGTAGTAGTAGTAGTAGTAGTAGTAGTAGTAGTAGTAGTAGTAGTAGTAGTAGTAGTAGTAGTAGTAGTAGTAGTAGTAGTAGTAGTAGTAGTAGTAGTAGTAGTAGTAGTAGTAGTAGTAGTAGTAGTAGTAGTAGTAGTAGTAGTAGTAGTAGTAGTAGTATTAGTAGTAGTAGTAGTAGTAGTAGTAGTAGTAGTAGTAGTAGTAGTAGTAGTAGTAGTAGTAGTTGTAGTAGTAGTAGTAGTATTAGTCCCTCGTAATTTAGCCAGGAAACGGTTGTTTTTCGGAGCTCTGACATTTTCGGCCAAAACCTCCAGCTTTTTAGAGACAATTTTTTTTATTTAAAAAAAAAATTCCAAAAGATTGTGTTCGGCACATTCCAATGTAAAAGTTTTTATGGAAATCATCTTAATTGAGAAATTAATCATGAAGATCTATTGTCTGCACCACTAGAGCGCTAGCGAACTTTCCTTTTTTTGTGTACAAGCTCAAGGCTTTATAGTTTAAGATGAATAAACTGACTGTTTCCATGCAAAGGCACTCACTTCAGCTTTGTACCCAATCTCATCCAAGCAACTCATTTATATAGCGCTGATTCCACACTGTTCGAGAACGCTCTGCTGCGATCTGTTTAAACAGAAAGGTTTTGAGGACTTTACGAAATAAAAGTAGAGAAGTGATAGAGGTGAGATCGGGAGAAAAAGAGTTCCATAAAAGAGTGTCACTGTAAGAAAATGTAGATTTAGAATAAATTCTATTAGAAGGTATTCTTAAAAATGAGAATATGTAGAAGATCTCAGTCCCTTAAGAGGAGGTAACTTAAAGAGATCAGCTAAGTAGTTGGCTGAGTGATTATTTTTAATTTCAAATATGAGAGTGCAGATTTTGAAAACTGATCTTCCTTTAAGAGGCAACTAGGGTAAAGAGATAAGGGTAAGAGTTTGACAAGAAAGTTTATGAGTTTCAGAAACTACGCGGGCAGCGCTATTAAAAGCTTTGGTGAGGGGTGTAGCGAGGTCTCTGGGAGTCCATAGAATGAAAAGTTACAATAGTAAAAGCGGGAAAAAAGAAGCGAAGAAACTAGAAGTTTGAGGGTTGGATTGTCTAGGAAAAGTTTCAGTTGCTTGATACGGCGAAGATGAAAAAAGATGATTTAACTACATATTTCATTTGTGGGATGAGAGAATGAGTATGCCATTGGTGAACTTCCTAGATTATCCAATGATAACGCACCTATGAACATATATTTATCTTCGTCTATATACACGTTCTTTATTTATCTAATAATTTCGTCTCGAAAAACCAACTCCATACGCATATTGAAAAAAGAAATGAAAAACCAACTATAGTATTACATAAAGCGTCATACATACAGAAGAGGTTTGGAATTACCCATCATAAGGATGTCTAACCATCTATCGTCATTGTTGAGGTTGTTTGAGCCCCTCTGAAACTTATATAAAAAAGCCCAAGCGCCCACAACATTGTCGAGGGTGCCTAAGCCACCCATCACACCTCATGAAGACTGCCTGAACCACCCATCACACATCATGAAGACTGCCTGAACCACCCATCACTCATGAAGACTGCCTGAACCACCCATCATACCTCATGAAGACTGCTTGGACCACTCATCACACCTCATGAAGACTGCCTGAACCAGCCATCACACCTCATGAAGACTGCCTGAACCACCCATCACACCTCATGAAGACTGCTTGAACCACCCATCACACCTCATGAAGACTGCTTGAACCACCCATCACACCTCATGAACACTGCTTGGACCACCCATCACACCTCATGAAGACTGCTTGGACCACTCATCACACCTCATGAAGACTGCTTGGACCACCCATCACACCTCATGAAAACTGTCTGAACCACCCATCACACCTCATGAAGACTGTCTGAAACACCCATCACACCTCATGAAGACTGTCTGAACCACCCATCACACCTCATGAAGACTGCTTGAACCACCCATCACACCTCATGAAAACTGTCTGAACCACCCATCACACCTCATGAAGACTGTCTGAAACACCCATCACACCTCATGAAGACTGCCTAAAACACCCATCACATCTCATGAAAACTGCTTGAACCACCCATCACACCTCATGAAGACTGTCTGAACCACCCATCACACCTCATGAAACCCATCACACCTCATGAAAACTGTCTGAACCACCCATCACACCTCATGAAGCCTGCCTGAACCACCCATCACACCTCATGAAGACTGCCTGAACCACCCATCACACCTCATGAAGACTGTCCGAACCACCCATCACACCTCATGAAGACTGCCTGAACCACCCATCACACCTCATGAAGACTGCTTGAACCACCCATCACACCTCATGAAGACTGCCTGAACCACCCATCACACCTCATGAAGACTGCCTGAACCACCCATCACACCTCATGAAGACTGCCTGAACCACCCATCACACCTCATGAAGACTGCTTGGACCGCCCTCAAAAACGCAAAAAGGCACTACAGCCAGTATCACTTTTACAAACCAGCCCATAGGTAGCGATAATAACAAAAATACTGATAATAATAAGAGAAGTAAGGATAGTAGCCGTAGCCTTGGAAGTAGTTAAATCATAAGGAAACTGAGGAAAGAATTGAAAAACATATTAAAGGAAAAAAATCTTTAAAGAATTTGCATAGAATTCAATGTCACGTTGAATCGCTGGACACATCAACAGCATTCCAAACACGCCATAGAGTTACTCGATCAAATTCTGTTGCTGTTATCTTACAAGAGATCAATCTTTTGCCGGACCTTTCTGTCTCATTTCACTTTTCCTATACAATTGTCAACACACACACACACACACACACACACACACACACACACACACACACACACACACACACACACACACACACACACACACACACACACACACACACACACACACACACACACACACACACACACACACACACACACACACACACACACACACACACACACGCACGCACACACACACACACACACACACACACACACACACACACACACACACACACACACACACACACAAACACACACACACACACACACACACACACACACACACACACACACACACACACACAAACACACACCACACACACACACACACAAACACACACACACACATACACACACACACACACACACACACACACACACACACACACACACACACACACACACACACACACACACACACACA
>OX387251.1:5084964-5088398 GCA_947562095.1 Branchellion lobata | reverse complement strand
ACACACACACACACACACAAACACACACACACACACACACACACACACACACACACACACACACACACACACACACACACACACACACACACCCACACACACAAACACACACACACACACACACACACACACACACACAAACACACACACATACACACACACACACACACACACACACACACACACACACACACACACACACACACACACACACACACACACACACACACACACACACACACACACACACACACACACACACACACACACACACACACACACACACACACACACACACACACACATCAAATACAGCAATATAGGTAATGAACACACCAGTTGATTACTTTCAAACTGAATAGCTCTATTTCTTGAATTGACCATCCTATAGAATATATCATCCTTGTAACTCCTCCATTGAAACTATGACCATAAAAGCCTCAAAATACACACACAAAGATCAACTGGGACAATCTTACATTTATATTATTTTTATCAATCTTTTTTTCAAAGTCTTTATTGAAGCAAATCCAAAGAAACACTAAAAATGGCACAGAACAGGGTGAACAATCAAAATGAAAGAATAAATTGAAATCAACAATAACTGAAGTCATCTCTACTCTAAGCAGTTTTCCTTTCTCATTGACTCCATAAAATCTGCCTCATCCTTCAAGTCAAAATGGGGCTCTCTTTCCAGCTAATTGTATAAAAACTCTCCACCTTCTCATTTTTCTCTACAGCTTTTCCAAGACACCATGTTCAATAAATTTCTTTATTCTAGAAATGATAATTCATTTTCTCTTCTCACAAAACTCTGTGATGCTTCTCTTAATAACTTTTCCCAATAACCCTTTCTGAATTAACTAATATAATCAATTCAATGTCCTCTCCCACATGTTCTCTTGACCTCATACCAACTTATATTTTTAAAGAACTTTCTTTCCTGTTTTATCCGATAATTCTTGAGCTAACTAATCTCTTTTTATTTACAGCAATTTTTCCTTCTACCTTGAAAAAATCATTTTACACGAATAATCAAAAAATTTTCTCTAGATCCTTCCCTACCAGCAAACTATAGGCCTATATCTAAAATCTCTTATATTTCTAAAATCCTGAAAAAGGTTGTCTATTTTCAGCTTCTCCCTGTTCTTGAGGCTAACAATCTGCTATCTTCTAGTCAGTCTGGATATCGTCTTTTTCAAAGTACGGAGACCTTCCTTTTGAGAATAAATAATGATTCTTTTTTTTCTGTGACAAAGGTGATATCTCCCTTCTTCTTTGCTTGGATTTTTTTTCTGCTTTTGTCATGTTGACCACTCCTTACTAATTCAACAACTTGAAACTTCCTTTAGAACTTCTGGCTCATGTCTTAAATGGATTTCCTCTTGCCTCTTCAACAGGAGTTTTGTAGTTTCTATGAAAAACTCTCATTCTACTTCTTCCTCTCTTTTATTTGGTGTTCCTCAGGGTTCTGTGTTTGGTCTTCTTCTTTTTATTCTTTATACTTCTAAAATCCAAAGAGTTGATTCATCGTTTTCTCTTAGATTCAACTTTATACTGATGACTCTTACATCTCTACTTCATTTCCTAAATATGAATTATATTTTCTATCTTTAAAATTTCTTTTTGTCTTGGTAAAATAATCTCTTAGAGTGATTCTATGTTCCTCAAACTCAATCCCTCAAAATTTGATTTTATATATTTTAGCAAGTCTTTTCGACTTATTGAATCTCTTTCCCCAATTTATATTTCATCAAACCTATCACTCGCCCCTTCTTCCACCATTCACAATTTAGGTTTCATCTTTGACTCTTCACTTTCTTTCATACCACAAATAAAATCTGTAGCTTACTCTTTTATTTTCATTTTTGCCGTATCAATCAATTGAAAGTTTTTCTGAACAATCCAACCCTCAAAAACTGGTTTTGTCGCTTATTTTGACCCGCTTTGACTATTTTAACTCTTTATACTATGGACTCCTAGAGACCACGCTACGCCTACATAAATACCATTTGCCAGCTTACTCAATAACAAAGTAGATAAGTTTTGAAAGGCATTGCAAAGAATTGTGATATTCAGACATACTAATTTGTGAATATGAGAAATGGCTGGGAAGGAAAATAAAATTGCAACAAAATTGTCAACCAATCGGCCACAAGAATACCGTTTGTCAACTTGAAAAACAAGAAAGTGGGCGAGTGTTGAAAGCATCTCAAGGAATTGTGGTATCCAGACAAACTTCCTTGTGAATATGCGAAATAGCTGAGCAGAAAAATAGAAGAAAAAAAGAATTAACACGAAATAATTCCAATGGTTATGGTATGTGGTTTTAAGATATGATTCAATTTTCAACTTTTAAGAATCATTAATTTGATTTAATAGACAATTTTGCTTTTGAGTTTCTCGGTACCTTTCAACATTCCATTTTCGGTTAATTTTATGAAACTTTCTTCAATAGACATTCAATATAAACTATGACTTAATTTTTAATTTTTGAGATTCATAAATTTGATTCTATAGTCAGTATTTGATTTCCTGCAACAGACAATTGACGGTTCTTATGACATTCAGTTATTTTTGATTTTTTTAATTGTTCACCATGTTCTGTGCCGTTTCCAGCGTTTGTCTGGATTTGGTTCGATAAAGACTATAAAAAAATAAGAAAAACAGTTATGATTGAACTTTTTGCTCACGAACAAGAATGGAACATTTTTTTATACATGGATTAAAACTTATTCCAATTTTATTAATTACATATAATCTTATCAAAGCGGTTGTAAAGCGCCTTTTAGCACTTTGTTCAAAGGCACTCCCAGATAATCGCTTTTACTCGCTGCTCGGCTACTGAGCCAATCTAGCACGGCGTCTGTTTTTTATTTGAGTTGCCGCCTTCAAAGCTCAAACCTGAGCTTATTCATTCACGCTTTACAACGAAACAAGCCAAGCATTATGCAACAGGCGCAAACAAGTTAAAAAAATATATATGTATCTAAGTTTAACTTAAAAGTGAAAGTGACTATATAGTGAATTATTGATAAAGTCTAAAAATCTATAATTGAAAAATAGCTAAAAACCTTATCATATAACTATTGAAAAATGTTTCAAGTTTATGGAATTATTCAAAAAAATGACAAAAATTAATACGGTACAAAGTCAAGTTAACCAAAACTGTAATGTGACAAGAAACTTGTAACCAACGACTACATAAATCCCTTTTGCCAAACTACTCAACAAAACATGGAAGATGGCTGAGAAGAAAAATGGAAAGAAAAAAGGTGATTCTACAAGTTTTCCATCGTGAGAGAATGAGACATTTCCTATTTTTATTTAATGTAATTATAAGCAATTATTCCCTAATTTTTATTCTTTGCCATCATTGTGGCATTTTTTGCAAACTCAAACATTTTTTTAATAGACATTTAAAAGTTTTCAAT
>OX387251.1:5044964-5079964 GCA_947562095.1 Branchellion lobata | reverse complement strand
ATCATCATCATCATCATCATCATCATCATCATCATCATCATCATCATCATCATCATCATCATCATCATCATCATCATCATCATCATCATCATCATCATCATCATCATCATCATCATCCCCTTCCCGTCCTCTTGGATTCACAAATTTAGCTGATCCCATTGCAAGACTGCTCACAAAGACATGAAAGACAGGTGCGATGCATTATGCCATGCAGCCTCCGAATCAGACGTTGTGTGGACTGCGCAAGTAGGAAAGTTCATTCGAATCCAAATTCATCGTTATAACTAAAACTGATATTTATTCATTGACTTTTCTAAGTTAGACAAATCAAGTAGAAAATGAAAAAAAATTCGAAGCTTATTTTTCGTTATAACAAAAACTGTTCCTTATAATGCGTGTGTTCGAAGTCCAAGTTGCCGTTTACCGTGGAAATTGATGAATTTTCATTACAATACTCCTTACTATTTCAAACTCAAACAAAATTCAGCGTTGAGACTCATAACTTGAATATCATTTTCACAAACTTGAAAGTTAAGCTATAAAAATCACTCAGAAAGACATCAAAGATAACGTTTCAGCCACTCTATTGCACTAAAAACACATTTGAAGATAATTTTCATACTAATTAATCAGTTATATCAATTAGTATGCATATATATATATATATATATATATATATATATATATATATATATATATATATATATATATATATATATATATATATATATATATATATATATATATATATATATACATATATATATATATATATATATATATATATATATATATATATATATATATATATATATATATATATATATATATATATATATATATATATATATATATATATATATATATATATATATATATATATATATATATATATATATATATATGTGTGTGTGTGTGTGTGTGTGTGTGTGTGTGTGTGTGTGTGTGTGTGTGTGTGTGTGTGTGTGTGTGTGTGTGTGTGTGTGTGTGTGTGTGTGTGTGTGTGTGTGTGTGTGTGTGTGTGTGTGTGTGTGTGTGTGTGTGTGTGTGTGTGTGTGTGTGTGTGTGTGTGTGTGTGTGTGTGTGTGTGTGTGTGTGTGTGTGTGTGTGTGTGTGTGTGTGTGTGTGTGTGTGTGTGTGTGTGTGTGTGTGTGTGTGTGTGTGTGTGTGTGTGTGTGTGTGTGTGTGTGTGTGTGTGTGTGTGTGTGTGTGTGTGTGTGTGTGTGTGTGTGTGTGTGTGTGTGTGTGTGTGTGTGTGTGTGTGTGTGTGTGTGTGTGTGTGTGTGTGTGTGTGTGTGTGTGTGTGTGTGTGTGTGTGTGTGTGTGTGTGTGTGTGTGTGTGTGTGTGTGTGTGTGTGTGTGTGTGTGTGTGTGTGTGTGTGTGTGTGTGTGTGTGTGTGTGTGTGTGTGTGTGTGTGTGTGTGTGTGTGTGTGTGTGTGTGTGTGTGTGTGTGTGTGTGTGTGTGTGTGTGTGTGTGTGTGTGTGTGTGTGTGTGTGTGTGTGTGTGTGTGTGTGTGTGTGTGTGTGTGTGTGTGTGTGTGTGTGTGTGTGTGTGTGTGTGTGTGTGTGTGTGTGTGTGTGTGTGTGTGTGTGTGTGTGTGTGTGTGTGTGTGTGTGTGTGTGTGTGTGTGTGTGTGTGTGTGTGTGTGTGTGTGTGTGTGTGTGTGTGTGTGTGTGTGTGTGTGTGTGTGTGTGTGTGTGTGTGTGTGTGTGTGTGTGTGTGTGTGTGTGTGTGTGTGTGTGTGTGTGTGTGTGTGTGTGTGTGTGTGTGTGTGTGTGTGTGTGTGTGTGTGTGTGTGTGTGTGTGTGTGTGTGTGTGTGTGTGTGTGTGTGTGTGTGTGTGTGTGTGTGTGTGTGTGTGTGTGTGTGTGTGTGTGTGTGTGTGTGTGTGTGTGTGTGTGTGTGTGTGTGTGTGTGTGTGTGTGTGTGTGTGTGTGTGTGTGTGTGTGTGTGTGTGTGTGTGTGTGTGTGTGTGTGTGTGTGTGTGTGTGTGTGTGTGTGTGTGTGTGTGTGTGTGTGTGTGTGTGTGTGTGTGTGTGTGTGTGTGTGTGTGTGTGTGTGTGTGTGTGTGTGTGTGTGTGTGTGTGTGTGTGTGTGTGTGTGTGTGTGTGTGTGTGTTTAAGGTGCGTTTTAGTGCGGAGAGTACTGGAACGCATTGGATTAGCATAACCACCTCACTGGAAAGTTATCAATTCCGCGAGATGCGATCGGTACCAATCACTCATCATTCAAATCCTCCCTCATTACTGTTTGCATATTATTTTCTGAACCATAAAAACCACCTAAATATTTACTTAATAATATTCGTTTTATTGCTTCTTCTTCTTCTTCTTGATTTGCTGACGAATCTTAACAAAGGCGCCAGCAAATATGACTGTCTTCCATAAACTTGAACATTATTACATAAAGAACTCAAAAATTTGAAAATAAAACTTAAAAATATTTCAAACTCAAATGAATAATAAAAAAAAACGGTTATTGAAGCTAAGTTGTAAAATCTGATAAAAATTGTATAAAAGAAGTGAAAACCAAATTCAAAGCTTCATAAAAGAGCCTTTTTCAAATATAAATATAATATAAATATAAATATAAATTAAACATGTGAAGTTGGCTGTGAAAGCAAGCTTTAAAATTTGAAACATTTTTGTATTGTAGAAGATGGAGTTAAATGAGATGTTTTATTGGTGGACAAACTGGTCAGGCTAAGGAATAAACAAATGAATAAACACTAGGAAATGTTAAAAATGAAAATCACCGAAAACATGAAGGAGACCTTTTGGCCAGTATAACCGTTTCCATGGGAGTGCCTTTGAACATAGTGCTAAAGGGCGCATTAAAAATGTCTTGATTAGATTATATTAAAAGTGAAGAACAATTTGAAAAAGATGAAGACAGGGAATGAGGTGCGTAGCAAAAATGTAATTTGCTTATACGATTAAAAAATTCAAAATAGAAAAAACTCAAAGATTAAGAATAAAAAAAGATCAAGAAGATTAAAGTATTGTGCTGTTTGTCTCATTTTATACTCTTTCATTGGATATTGTTGCCTTGTAGCGTATTGCATCGTGGGTTGTTGTATTTTATGTTGTTGCATCGTAGGTTGTTGTATTGTATGTTGTTGTATTGTATGTTGTTGTATTTTATGTTGTTGTATTTTATGTTGTTGTATTGTATGTTGTTGTATTTTATGCTGTTGTATAGTATGTTGTTGTATTGTATGTTGTTGTATTGTATGTTGTTGTATTGTATGTTGTTGTATTGTATGTTGTTGCATTGTATGTTGTTGTATTGTATGTTGTTGTATTTTATGTTGTTGTATTGTATGTTGTTGTATTTTATGCTGTTGTATTGTATGTTGTTGTATTGTATGTTGTTGTATTTTATGTTGTTGTATTGTATGTTGTTTTATTGTATGTTGTTGTATTTTATGTTGTTGTATTGTATGTTGTTGTATTTTATGCTGTTGTATTGTATGTTGTTGTATTGTATGTTGTTGTATTTTATGTTGTTGTATTGTATGTTGTTGTATTGTATGTTGTTGTATTTTATGTTATTGTATTGTATGTTGTTGTATTTTATGTTGTTGTATTTTATGTTGTTGTATTGTATGTTGTTGTATTGTATGTTGTTGTATTGTATGTTGTTGCATTGTATGTTGCTGTATTTTATGTTGTTGTATTGTATGTTTTTGTCTTTTATGTTGTTGAATTGTATGTTGTTGTATTTTATGTTGTTGTATTGTATGTTGTTGTATTGTGTGTTGTCGTATTGTATGTTGTTGTATTTTATGTTGTTGTATTGTATGTTGTTGTATTGTATGTTGTTGTATTTTATGTTGTTGTATTGTATGTTGTTGTATTGTATGTTGTCGTATTGTACCTTATTGCCTTCTGTTTTTTGCCAGTTGCCACAAATATTTTCCAAAAAAAAAACAATTTGGCGTTCTGAAATCTTGACGAACAATGCCATGTATCGGCTTCACTGGATGCACCAGCCATGAGCTCTTGACAACGTTCGTTTGCAGTCAAGACTGTCTTTTTCCTTCTCGTGGTTAGCGAGTTACGCCTCAAAGCTCTGAGTTTGATTCTTGTCCGAACTTTGGTTCGAGTGAAGAAAGGCAGCAGTACAAAATAGAAGCGGGGTGGCGTGGTCGGTTGAACACCAAGTTGAGGGCTCTTGAACAGTGTGGAATCAGCGCTATAAAAATGATTAGATTGGATTAGATGAGATTTCACAACAACTCATCTGTCAGCGTTTTTGAACGCTGGCACAAATGGCGCTATGAAAATTCATTGGTTGCATCTTTAAGCCTAAGCACAAAAGCACATTTTGTCTTAGAAGTTTCAACGAAAGAATTACTTCGGTGGTATGGTAAATAAGCATGAATTCTTTAACGAAGGTAATATTCAGGCCCTTGGACTGTTTGAACAACGCTTTACATGAACTAAGATAAGATTAAATTATATTATATTTTATTATATAAGTATAACTACAGATTTTTTCAAACCTCCTTTCTACTCTTATTTTAGTCTTTTCGTGTAGAATCACCGCTCGAAATGTCGTCAAGGTTATGAATCAAAGAAAATAATTGATTTTCAAAAAAGAAAATATGTGATAGAAAGCTGAACAAACCTGAAAAAAATGGAAAACAAAGGATAAAATAGAATGAACTGGAAAAACGAAAAAAAACTTATAGCACAGATCATGAAAAAATTTAATTTAAAAAAACGATAAAACAAAGATACTATTTTGAAAAAAATATTTTAAAAAAACACGGAACTAGGATTACAACAAAACAAATAAACTAACCGGAAGTTGGAGCAGGGATGAATGACCCAGTTTCCGGCAGCTTTCTGTCTCATTTTCTCCTTCATCAGGGCGTTTTTGTTGCCGAAAAGTTTCATAGCGAGTTTGTTGTCGGAGGGCTGGAAGAAGGAGATGATCTGGTCTCGCAAGAAGACGCTAGTAGAGGTGGGATTGTGGAGATTGTTGCTCGAAGTGAATTTGAACTGGTCCCCCGCAGGGTGGGGTGGGGGGGAGCCGTGGGCAGGCGGAGTTCCGTACAAGCAAGCATCCTCTCGCAGGTGCTTCTCGGAAAGATGCGCTTCTGACTTTGGTGGTGACAAGTGGTTGCCTGTGGCCTTGTGCAGCTCATCCTCTGACAGCGTAGTGACAGTGATGGTGGGTCCCAGGGGTGCCCTCTTATGGGGAGGCGCCTGTCTGTCGTGCCTCGCCAAAGAGTGCCTGCAGTGGTATGTGTGCAGTCATCTGTGTATGCAAGTGTCTGTTTTTATGTGTTTTTGTTATATTTTTATTGTTACCTCTTTTGTTTTTTTTATTTTGTGTTTTTCGTGTTATTTTTTGTTGTCGTTTCTGATGTGTTCGGAACGTTACTTGGTGCTCTAAAGCACCAAGTAACGTTGTTCAAAGCAAAAGTATTTGCACTATTGAAGGAATAACAAAAACGACTGTGGAAATAATTAAAAATAATAACTTGAAAACAAACCGTTTTTGTTTATCACGTGAAAAACTATTGTTCTCTTCTTGTTCTTTGTTAGTGTTATTTTCAATGGTACTATTATTATTTCCGTTATTTTCGTTTTTATTTTTAAGCATATAGCTGATGGTGTTTTGATCATCTGTGTAATTGTTGCTGTTATTATTATTTTTATTATTATTTTTGTTATCGTTGTTATCGGTAGTGGTGTTGTAGGTGTTGTAGTTGATATTGCTGGTGTCATCAAATTGTGCGACTTTGTGGCCACTTGTATGGTCGATCAGCAAAAGTGGCTGGTGCAGGTTGGTCCTGTTGTGGCTGCTGCATAGCCTCTGCAACTTGAGACTCGGAAAACGTCTAATTCTAAGATAAAAGAAAATAAGATGAAGAAAAAGAAGGGTAAAAAATGAAAAAAGAATAATTAAAAAAATGAAAAATGTGAAAAAAAATATTGAAGAGAGAAGAAAAATAAAATGAAAAGAAGAAGTGGAAATAGAGAAGTGATAGGGAAAAAATATGTAAAAGAAAGGTATGGAGAGGAATGTAGGAGACGGAGAAGAGGGGTGGGAGAACATTGAAAGATGAGAGGAGTGTATTGTTGGAGATGTGAAACCTGTGATGAGGCTAGTAAGGAGTATTAATGAAGAGTGTTGAGAAAAATGTGTTGGAAAAAGGGTGTGAAGAGAGGAGGGTGTGAGGGAAAGGGTGTGAAGAGAGGAGGGTGTGAGGGAAAGGGTGTGAAGATAAGTTTGTTAGAGGAGGTGTGTGAAAAGAGGTGTGTTGGGAGAGGTGTGTTAGGAGAGGTGTGTTGGGAAAGGTGTGTTGGGAGAGGTGTGTTGGGAGAGGTGTGTTGGGAGAGGTGTGTTAGGAGAGGTGTGTAAGGAGAGGTGTGTTGGGAGAGGTGTGTTGGGAGAGGTGTGTTGGGAGAGGTGTGTTAGGAGAGGTGTGTTGGGAGAGGTGTGTTAGGAGAGGTGTGTTGGGAGAGGTGTGTTGGGAGAGGTGTGTTAGGAGAGGTGTGTTGGGAGAGGTGTGTTGGGAGAGGTGTGTTGGGAGAGGTGTGTTGGGAGAGGTGTGTTGGGAGAGGTGTGTTGGGAAAGGTGTGTTAGGAGAGGTGTGTTGGGAGAGGTGTGTTAGGAGAGGTGTGTTGGGAGAGGTGTGTTAGGAGAGGTGTGTTGGGAAAGGTGTGTTAGGAGAGGTGTGTTGGGAGAGGTGTGTTAGGAGAGGTGTGTTGGGAGAGGTGTGTTAGGAGAGGTGTGTTGGGAGAGGTGTGTTAGGAGAGGTGTGTTGGGAGAGGTGTGTTGGGAGAGGTGTGTTAGGAGAGGTGTGTTGGGAGAGGTGTGTTGGGAGAGGTGTGTTGGGAGAGGTGTGTTGGGAAAGGTGTGTTAGGAGAGGTGTGTTGGGAAAGGTATGTTGGGAAAGGTATGTGAATAGAGGTGGGAGGAAGAAGGTCTTATGGAGGGGTTATAAAGAAAAATGTGTGAAAAACGATTGTGAATAGAGGGGTCCAAAGATAAAGGTGTAAGATGAAGATGTGGATAGAAGTGGTGTGAGAAGGGGATGTGGATAGGAGGGGGCTGTGGTGGAGGGGATGTGGATAGGAGGGGGGTGTGGTGAAGGGGATGTGGATAGGAGGGGGCTGTGGTGGAGGGGATGTGGATAGGAGGGGGGTGTGGTGGAGGGGATGTGGATAGGAGGGGGGTGTGGTGGAGGGGATGTGGATAGGAGGGGTGTGAGAAGGGGATGTGGATAGGAGGGGTGTGAGGAGGGGATGTGGATAGGAGGGGTGTGGTGGAAGGGATGTGGATAGGAGGGGGGTGTGGTGGAGGGGATGTGGATAGGAGTGGTGTGAGAAGGGGATGTGGATAGAAGAGGTGTGAGAAGGGGATGTGGATAGGAGGGGTGTGAGAAGGGGATGTGGATAGGAGGGGTGTGAAGAGGGGATGTGGATAGGAGGGGTGTGGTGGAAGGGATGTGGATAGGAGGGGGGTGTGGTGGAGGGGATGTGGATAGGAGTGGTGTGAGAAGGGGATGTGGATAGAAGAGGTGTGAGAAGGGGATGTGGATAGGAGGGGTGTGAGAAGGGGATGTGGATAGGAGGGGTGTGAGAAGGGGATGTGGATAAAAGGAGTGTGGTGGGGGGCTTAGAAGGAAGGTATGTAGGAGGGTATGAAAACTGGGTTGAAAGAGGAAGTGTTAAATGACATGCGATTGTAACAAAACCAACATCTCAGAATACTTGAATAAATTCTTTCTCTACTTTGGTCGCTTTATCGCCTGTTTAAATCTCCATCATTTGCGTGTAGAAACTTCACATTAAGATTATGAAAAAAAAAATCAAAATTTACCATATTTTTGCTATGAAAAAGTTTTGGACTTTGTATGTAAAATTTTTCAACTGACCTTTCTTTTGTAAAAATTTTTTAGAAATAATTTTCAGATGAAATTTATTTAAAAATTTCAAACAGAAAATATGAAAAATATTACGCCTTCTTTCTCAATTATCTCACATTTTTTAAATAATTTAGACAGTTATCTTAACGCCTGAAGATATATTTAAAAACGAAAAAAATTCACATTAAGTCTTTTTCATATCCTCTACTTCCTTCTCTTTCTCCTTCTTCTCCTTCCCCTTCTTCTTTTTTTTTTCTTTTTTTTCTTTTTCTTCTTTTTTTTATTTTTCTTTTTCTTATTTTTTTTCTTTTTCTTATTTTTTTTCTTTCTCTTATTTTTCTTTTTCTTCTTTTTTCTGTTCCTTTTCTCTAATTTTAAAGTCAGTTACAATCTTTTCTAACTTTTTCCATTTTTCGTTACATCACTGTCAACTACCACCCAACACTCCCACCCGATTCCCAATCCCCCATTCCTCCTACTCATCCCTCCTTCTCCACCTTTCTTTTTTGACCACCCAGCCAACCTGCCAAAGAAAGGGAACATTTTCTGTCGCGTGGAAGTGGGCGAGTTGGGTTGGGTGCTACAGTTGCTTCTTCGCTTGGGCTCCTTGGATCGAGCCTTCGTTGAGGCATCAGCAGCGGATGTTTTTGCACCAAAGACCATTCCTCCGTTGCCAGTGAGTCCGCCCAGACTACCAGTGGTTGTGACGAAAGGTGAAAAGTTAACCGGACTTCCGATATTTGCCAGTTTCACCTCCACAGGAGTGCCCGCGTGTGACTTGCTGGGTTCCTCTTGTGACATCTTCAAGTGGCTTGGATTAGAATAGATATTACCGGAAACAGAAGAGGCTGACGTCACTGGTGACGTCATGAAGGGAAAAGAACCCTTTGGAAACTCATGACTAATTCTCTGGTAAGATGGGGGAAGAATGGGGTGTGAGGAAAAGGAAGTGGTGGTAGGAGGGGGGGACAAGTCAACCAGAGGGTCATCCAGGTATACAGGGTCGCTTTCCTGTTTCTCTTGGGGGTGGAAGTAGTGATAAGAAGAGAGTGGATGATAGTGAGAGGGCTTGCTGACAAATTCTCTGGGCTCTGGAAACTCAATGGGGGCTTCAATGACCACCGGGTGAGGTTTGGGATAGTGCTGCATAGGTTGTAATTGCTTCTTTCGTTGCAGCGCCATCGCTTCCTCCTTAGAGATGATCTTCTCGATCGATGACCTGCTGCTGGTTTTGCTGGCAGGAGAGCTGGCGTTAGTGGTAGAGTAGTGGTCGGGTACCGACCACGTCCTTTCGAATGGAGCCCTCAAAAGCCCTGCCCACTTGCCCACACTACCGTGGTGCGCCTTCTTGCCCTTTGAAGCTGTAGTGCTTGTGGCGCCTGCACTGGTGGAGGGCATTGTGGAGGGGGTAGATGAGAGAGGACTAGAAAGGTGGTTGACTAGATTCGGGTGGGTGGAACTAGCAAATGTAGGTGAGTAGGCCGAGTCGGTGACTGAGAAGCCCCTCTGCATCAGCAGCCTCCTCCGGCCGGAGCGACTGACGTTGCCGATGGAAACAGACTTGCTGGCTGCTTCACTTGACACCACGTAAGGAGGCGACGATAGTTCCGTCACCCTGTCTGCCATCTTGGTTTTCTTGTTCTAGCGCTTGATTTGATAGCCTTTCATGTTCGCTTCACCTTTCATCCTTAAACCACCTTGGGATTTGACTTTTTATGTATCTATAGATTGCTTAGAATGATTTGATTATTCAATGATCAAAGAAGCATAAAGATTTCATGAAAATAAAAATAAATGGCGCTTATTTTTACACTATCTTTTTTTCTTCATCACTTACTAATTCCAGTAAAAGGAAGGCAGAAAACCAACCGATAACCCAAAAAACGTTTTCTAGATTGTAATTTATACAAAGTTCATGTGTTTTTTTCAATATTTTTAGATATTAAAACGATTCATTTTATTTTTCTCATACGCTCAGACCACCCTTAAGCTGTGTTCCTTCCAGAAGGAATCCTTGAAAATCAATAAGGCTTTTATATTTTTGTATAATACATGTATAATATTATTGTTTTTATTCCGAAATAGTTTTTTTTATTAACTTTTTAATTTTTTCATTGGTTCAGTTTTGTTATGCTTTTATTATTAACTCTATTTTTTTATTTCATACTTCGATTTTTTCAATCAAAATTTAACTTTGTGAACAAAATTCAATGCAAATTGTGGGATTTTTTTATTTTTAAGATTTTATTTTTTTTAAAATAAATTACCATTAAAACTACCTATAAAACTTAATTTCTGTTCTTCTTAAAGAAATATTGCGTTTGACTTTTTTAACCAAGTTTCATTTTGCAGCAGTCATATTTTTCAATTATTAAATTCTTTTCATTCACAACTTCAATATTATTACTACAGTAACTGAAAAACGTTCTAAATTTAGCTGAATAATCTTTCAATTACATGTTACATACGCCTTTTAACAAACGTTTATTGCAAAGTATTTCAGAAATGTTAAACAGATAAGAATTAATAATTATTTTAAGGCTCATACTTGAGCTTATTCGTGTATTTGAAGCTTTCGGCTGATCATTAAGGTATCTATATTGTGAGAAAGCTTGGATGTTCAATGCCATAGTCTTGCATTACATTAGCCTTCACTCCGGAACAATCGGATGCTTTCCACCAAGATGTTTTGACACTTTCTAATTGGAGTTTTTAAAAATAGGCGAAATAAAATTATTATTATTTTCTTTTATTTTTCTTTCATCTGGTTAAGCATTGTTTACAATTGACATTTGATATTTATGACGAAACAGCCCTCCACCCTCTCTCATGTCGCCTCCAAGAAGGTCGTTTTCCTCGTCACGGAGCGATAAACGATATAATCAGACGCGCCTTGATAAAGGCCGGAATACCATCAGTTTTGGAACCCACAGGTCTACACAGGGTTGATGGCCGTCGCCCGGACGGCATAACACTCTTTCCGTGGAAGTCGGGAAAGTGCTTGGTCTGGGACGCTACCGTGGTGGACACTTTCTCGGCCTCCCACGTCATCGCTTCTGCGGTCGCACCCGGCTCCGCGGCAGGCTTGGCAGAATCCGCTAAGGTGAAGAAGTACAGCAACCTAATCGGGAACTACGTGTTCCAGGCAGTAGCTATAGAGACCGGAGGTTCTATCGGCCCCTCATCCTTGTGTTTCCTTACGGAGCTGGGCCAGCGACTTCGAGAAACAACGGGCGATGCACGCGAGACTGCATGGATTTTCCAGAGGTTATCGGTCGCGGTCTGCAGGGGAAACGCGGCAAGCGTGCTACATGTTCACCAGCGGCAACTATAATTATTTATAATTCCAAATTGTTAGCCGTCCATTCGTGTTTATTAAATCATTTGACACTACAAACGTGACATTACCTATTTTCCCATTTGGTTTTTTCATTTTACTGAAAAGAACTTTTATTTGACAAATTTATATCATGTTATTTGATTAGCTTTGAACATTTCACTTTGACTTGTTTTAAACTTTTTGAAATGAATTTTTAAATCATTTTTATATATAATTACTTTAAAGTTTAACATGTCGTTTTATTCAACTTATTAGGGGTAAGTTACAAAACTCTGGAGTTTTTTATATATTAATTTGGTTTCAAAAATGTTGTGATAAATTATTTGTACAAAAAATGATGATAAAGTATGATAAAATTTTATAAAATTTCAACATTATCTAATTTTTGAATTAGTTTACATGTTTATTACTTATGAAAGTTATCCTAAATTATTTTCATTAAGTTCCTTTTTAACTATAAAATCATTTAGTGTCTTTGAGCTTTTATTGACCTTGCCAGCTTCTCCATTTTGGTAATATACGTAAGGTTCTTGTCGGTCAAAAATGTTATCCAAGGGTAGGCTGGCTGCGACCGCTCTCAGGCAAATTTTGCCAAGATCAGTTTCAGAGGTTAAATATTATTTTAAAATTCTATTTGAAGTCTTTCAAATTTTTTTCTTGTAACCTTAGAGCATGATGTTTTTTCCAACAACTTAATCTTATTGATACTCAAGTGTACAATTTTTTGATAACTGCATTAACTGCTTATTTGTTAAAGGTCTCTAAAAATGTGTCGCCTGCTGGATTCATTGCTAGTAGAAGCTTGAAAACAACTCGCAAGAACAATGCTGTCGGAGGTGCCATCAATGAGATTCCAAAATAATTCACATTTTTGCCTAGCAACGCATAACCAGCAACGTTTTTAGATGAAAATCTTCTTCAGACATGTAGAATACAGCTAAAATGTAGATTGTATGTCATATTCAGAATAAGTAAGTTATCCTATTAAGCATTTCTGTCACATTTCTAGGCTCGGCAGAAACGACTTCTATTTTGGAGGAAAGAATTTTGGGACAGGCTCCACAAATTAACCTTGAGGAGACTGGCAAGGTGCTCTCGATTGGAGATGGTATTGCTAGAGTTTATGGGCTCAAGAACATCCAAGCTGAAGAGATGGTGGAGTTCTCCAGTGGACTTAAGGTGGTTTGATCACCATCCTCAAAATTTGTTCAGTAAACAATTGAAAAACCTGTTTTCAATTAATTTGAATATTTTTAACAATTCCAATATCTTAAAAGCACTTAAAGTTCGAATCTCATGTTCCATAAAAAAATCATTAAAATTCTACCCACCAAGGGCATGGCCTTGAACTTGGAGCCTGACAATGTGGGTATTGTAGTGTTTGGAAATGACAAGTACATCAAAGAGGGAGACATTGTAAAAAGGACAGGGGCCATTGTGGATGTCCCTGTAGGCATGGAGTTGCTAGGCAGGGTTGTGGATGCTCTGGGAAACCCCATTGATGGAAAGGTCTGTGCATGTGCATGTGTGGTTATAACAATAAGTTCCACCAGAAGCTTATTTCAGGGAGCATTTCCAATTTTATTTCAGGGACCAATCAATGCAAAGAGAGCCAGAGTAGGAGTCAAAGCTCCAGGAATTATTCCTCGTACGTCAGTGAAAGAACCCATGCAGACAGGTATTAAAGCTGTGGACAGTCTGGTGCCAATTGGCAGAGGCCAGCGTGAGTTGATCATCGGAGACAGACAGACTGGAAAGACCTCCATCGCCATGGATACCATCATCAACCAGAAAAGATTCAATGATGGACAAAATGAAGCTTCTAAACTTTTTTGCATCTATGTTGCCATTGGACAAAAGAGGTCAACTGTAGCTCAGATTGTCAAGCGCCTTACTGACAGTGATGCCATGAAGTACAGTATTGTGGTCAGTGCCACAGCTTCTGATGCTGCTCCTCTGCAGTACCTGGCCCCCTATTCTGGCTGTGCCATGGGTGAGTACTTCAGAGACCATGGAAAGCATGCTCTCATCATCTATGATGATCTTTCCAAACAGGTCAGCCCTTATTGTTATTTATTATTCAATTTTATATTTTTCAAATCTTATCTTCAAAATATTTTATATCAAAAATAAGTCAATTGTTCAAACATTGTTTTAATTTATTTCAACTAATAATTCAACCCACCCATCCTATCAACTACAGGCTGTGGCTTACCGTCAAATGTCGCTGTTGCTTCGTCGTCCTCCAGGCAGAGAGGCCTATCCTGGTGACGTCTTCTACTTGCACTCCAGACTGCTCGAAAGGGCCGCCAAAATGAGCGACCAGTTCGGCGGGGGCTCTCTTACTGCTCTGCCCATAATTGAGACCCAGGCTGGAGATGTGTCTGCATACATCCCCACCAATGTCATCTCCATCACAGATGGACAAATTTTCTTGGAAACTGAACTTTTCTACAAGGGTTTGCATTTATTTGCTTTATTCATTTGATTATTTTTTTATTGACTTATTTTTAGGATTTATTTTATTCTCCATTCATTTTTACGTTTCATTTATATATTTCTCAATGAATGGTTTTGAATTAACTGTTGACAATGTCTTCTCCACCTTTCAAGGCATCAGACCAGCCATCAATGTGGGATTGTCTGTGAGCAGAGTGGGCTCGGCTGCCCAGATGAAGGCAATGAAGCAGGTTTGTTAACATCTTTTTCCCGCACCTTTCAGATTTGCCAGACACCTCAAGAAGTTTCAAAACTTTTTCCCCAGGTGGCAGGCTCCATGAAGTTGGACTTGGCGCAGTACCGTGAAGTGGCAGCTTTTGCACAGTTCGGATCAGACTTGGATGCTGCCACACAGGCGCTCCTGAACAAGGGAGTGAGACTGACTGAGCTGTTGAAGCAGGGTCAATATGACCCGATGGCGGTGGAGGAGCAAGTGTGCGTCATCTATGCCGGCGTGAAGGGTCACTTGGACAAGATTGAGCCTTCCAAGATCACTGATTTCGAAAAGAAGTTCATGGAACACCTGGTTTCTTCACAGCAGGACCTGCTCAAGAAGGTCAGAGAGGACGGCAAGCTGACCGATCAGACTGAGGCTCAACTCAAAAAGGTGGTCCTAGACTTCTTGGACGGCTACCAGGCTTGAGAGGCGCTTGTTTGTAATATTATTAAATTTCGATGCCCTGTGAAGAAAGGTACTTCTTTCTAAGGATGCTTCTCCGATCTAGAGATGTGCTTAGTGCGATGGCGAATGAAAATTAGGGTGTAGCAACAATTCAAAGCTAACACACAAATAAATCATTTAAAACTGTTTTTCTTCAAATATAAAAAAATAATTACAATAAAGTTAAATTTTTATTTAGAAGGCGTCGCCTGTGATATAATATTACTAAAAAAAGTTTCTCCATTAGGCCACATAAGTGGGATATGCTATTGATGCACAAACGATGGAGAGGCTATAAGCAAAGGAATTGTGTAGATCTTAGTTCGGCAGTGTGGTGAATATTTGAACGACATCTGCAAGTGCACAGATGATGCCGAATGTGTAATGACCAACAGCCGTTTTAGTCATTCTTCCGATCGCGCGTAAGCGTGTATGGCCGTTAGGCGCTTTTTTTATTTTCTTTTTAAAGCTTATTTAAACCCATCTCGCTACAGTCTAGTAGTCTTAAGTTTTAATCAAATTACCTTTCATTCTGCCCCTATTTTTTATAGTCTTTATTTAAGCAAATTCAGACAAACGTTGGAAATGGCACAGAACATGGTCAACAATCAAAATGAAAAAAAAAATTAAAATCAACATTAACTGAATGTCATAAAAACTTTCAATTGTTTGTTGCAAGAAATCAAAAACTGGCTATAGAATTAAACATACGAATCTCAGAAATTTAGAATTGAGTCATAGTTTATATTGAATGACTTAATGTTTCATCAAATTAACCAAAACTGAAATGTTGAGAGGTTCTAAAAAATTCAAAAGCAGAATTTTCTACTAAATCAAATAAATGAGTTAAAAATTGGGGATCGAATCATATCTTGAAACCACATAACAACTATTGCAGAGTTATTTCAAGTTATTTATTTTATTTTCCTGCTCAGGCATTTCTCATATTCACAAAGAAGTCTGTCTGGATACCCCTATTCCTTGCAATACCTTCAACACTCGTTCGTTTTCTTGTTTTTTAATTTGGCAAACGGTATTTTTGTAGCCGATTGGTTGATGACTTTAAAGCAATGTCTTTTTCTTTCTCAGCCATTTCTCAAATTCACAGGTAAGTCCATCTAAATACCACAATTTTTTGCAATGCTTTTCAACACTTGTTTACTTTCTTGTTGAGTAATTTGGCAAACAGTATTTATGTAGGCGTTGGTTGACGATTTCACTGAAATTTCTGTATTTCAAACAAGAAAATGGTGGATTCGGCAATCTAATCCAATCTAATCTAATCATTCATATAGCGCTGATCAACACTGTTCAAAAGCGTTCTGCTACGAACTGTTTAAACAACAACGTTTTAAGGGCTTTACGAAATGAAAGAAGAGAAGTAATAGAGGTGAGATTGGGGGAAAGAAAGTTCCGTAGAAGGCCCACAGTAGGAAAGTGCAGATTTAGCATAAGTACTAGTAGAAGGTATCCCAAAAAATGAGAATAAGTAGAAGATCTCAGTCCCTTACCAAGAGGCAACTAAAAAAGTTCAGCTATGTAGTTAGGTGAGTGATTATTTTTTATTTTAAACATGAGAGTGCAGATTTTGAAAACTGATCTTTTTTAAGTGGCAACCAGTGTAGAGACAAAGGTAGGAATTAGACGAGAGAATTTATGAGTGCCAGAAACTAAGCAGCACCGCTATTAAAAGCTTTGGTGAGAGGCAATCTCTTAAAATCTTTTCAAAATTTCCGCAATCAGCAAAAACTATAACTCTTAGATAAATTAACATATTTATAACTACTATTTGAAACTTTAAATTTCAAATAGTTTATAAAAATAGTTTAAACAAAGTAACTTGGAGTAACGGATATACACGCTTTTACAAAACCGGAAACTCAAATATATTTATCCAGATTATTTGTAATTTCTTACTTTTTATTTTTACTATACCATTTTTGCAACTGTGGCATAATGATTGGCCTATTCCGCTGTGAGATGTGTCTGGGTGAGCCCAGGTTTGAGTTCTAAAATCGGCAACTAAAGTATAGCCACCGTCCTAGAATATCTAGTGCTCTAGTAGCACACAGCGAGTAAAACCGTTTCTATGGGAGTATCTTTGAACATGATGCTAGAAAGTGCACTACAAATTTTTTGATTAGATTAGATAGACGAGCGCACAAAAACAAAACATTCCTCCGCAACCTTTACAATAGCCAATTTTTATCGTTTTTTTTTAATTCACTCTCTTAGTAATCTTTTTTTCTTTTTTATAACTGATTGCCGATTAAACTTTTTGTCTTCACATACGTCCAATGTTCATTTTCGCATGACTTCTTATGACATTCAGATCGTTTCGAAGATTTTTCTCTTTATTTCTATTGTTACACATGATCTTTACCATTTACAGCCTTAGTTCAATATTGATTTAGTAGACTATAGAAAAAAACATTTCAAATTACCCTTTTGCCCTGACCCGACTCGTTTCTCAAATTTCTAGCTTGATTCATAGTAGCCTTCAAATACCTGAATCACTTTTATTTTTCCATTTCACTCTATCTACTTCTCTTTACTTTTTTCTATCATCTCCCTTACTTATTAAAATTGTTCTTAGAGGTTCACGCGAGGATGAAGATAAATTATCATATAAATAATCCGTAATAAAAAATCAGTTGTGAAATTAGTTCGTAGCAGAGCGCTTTTAACAGTGATCATGCCATGCAAATGCTTTGATTAGAAATAATTTGGTTGGTTTTGATTGAAAAAAAAAACAACAAACACCTATTTATTTATATAAAAACGAATTTTTCGAAATTTTTTAAATGACTTTAAATACCATTCGGGAATAATGTTCGAACATCGAAAAAAAATTCTACACATTTTTTAACTTCTAAAACATCAAGAAATGTAAAATTTTGTTTAAAAAATTAATTCACATAGTGGTGAGACTTTTGAACGCAAAAATATATAAGTATTGAATTAAAATCTTTTTATAATAAAAATTACTAAATTAAGAAGAATTGAATTTTTGAATGGCCAGATGTTGGACATGAAGAAATGAACTCGACGACCCGACTTTGTATATTTCCCGCCATCAACTTTTACATTTGACTCAACATGACAGAGTGGTAGCAAGGTGCGACTAACAATCTAACCACATAACCTACCGTTGCTTCTTTTTTGTTCACGTACACCTTGATTGTGGATGGGAAAAGATAGGGACATGTACAATCAATCTATTGGAATCATTTTTTAGCTGGGGATAAATTTGAAAAAAAACTAGATGAGCAACAAAAAAGCCATGAACACCAAAAACAACGCAACAACACCACCAAATGCATAAATAACATTAACACCAACAGAAACAACAGAAGCAACATCAACATTACCATGACACCCACAACATAAACAACAACGAAACCTCAACGAGAGGTTGTGAGCAGTTTTTGTTGAGGAAGCACTTGTTGGTGTCGAGGGAGACCTTGAAGGAGCCCTTGACGCCCTCGCACCCCTGCCATGTGCCATCCCACCCTGTCTTCCTGCGGTGGTGATGTCCAAATGATGGAGGTGATAATTAATAACAACAATAATAATAATAACGAATATAATTTTTATAGCGCCTAGGTAAGAAACCGAAATGAAAAAAACTGTTAAATTGCAGTTAAATAAGTAGATATACTGTTCGATTGAAACCTGCAAGTCAAATTGTGTTATACAAGATCAAGAAGGTGAATAATCCATGTTGAAATCAATTGAAGGAATAAACTGTTGTTTTTGTTGTCAATTCTTTGGTACTGCAAATGGCCATCTCCCTTAAGCGCCCTCACGCTCATACAATGGCCACATCCAACTCTTTCGCCTCCTTCTACCACTAAAAACCTCTTCACCTCCCTTCTCCCACCAACCACCACATCCATCTACCTTATCACACATACCCAAATAAACTCATCCTCACAAAACCTCTCTACCTATACTCAAACCACTGAGTCTCAGGTAACATTCAACCAACCATTAAACCCCCCCTCCCACACCCAGCTAACAAACATCCACATCCACCCACATAAAAAGCTACAAGCCCACCACTCACCCACTAGCAACCCTCTTCCACTGATCAGCCTTGTCAGTCTTATTGACCACCACGTCGAGGCCTCTCATGGGCTCGCCACTGCACATGTCCACGCATTCCACTCTCAGCCCCACCCACCTCTCCACCTCCTTCTCTGGAGACGTCTGTGCATGGTGGAAACGGCGGTGTAGGCGGTAGCGGTATTGTTGATGAAATGGTAGTGGAGACAATAATAATAATGATAATATCAATAAAAAATGATCATTATAATAATGATTATAAATTCTAAATTGAAGAACCACCCACCATAGAGACTTGAGTAGCAAGACTGCATCGTTCCACTTCATCAATGTCATCACCAGCACCACCATCCTCCTCATTTTTACCAGAGGGCACAACATCAAGGTGAAGGACATCAAGCGTCTCCACGCCTCCCCCTGCCCTCCTACTCCTCTTTATTACGAGAATGAATAGATGGGTAGATAGATGGATGAAATGATTGATGGGTGAATGAAAAAATGTATGAATAAATCAAAAATATTCAGTGAGTAAATCCACTTTTCATTGAAAATTCTAAAAGAATTAGAATGAAACGATAAGTCAAAAGATGAAGCAGAGAAACAAGGATTGCAAGGTTTAAATAAAAATAAATGGTATAATAGACAAAATGGTGGATGAATGAGTGAATTATTATAAGATTAACAGTTTTTGAGGTAGTTTCAGTTCTTGCTTTCTTCTTGGCAGGAAGTGTTTGGGGTGCCCTGGACTTGGAGGTGGATTTCTTCTGTGGTGGTGGTGTGATAATGGTGGTAAATCTAGACACACCAACTACAATCATCGTGGCCACAAAAATAACCATAACCAAAGAATGGCAACTGCAACAGAACCCTCCAAAATCTAGCTACTTCTCACCACTGTAGGGAAGGTGGCAAAGTATCAGAGCTAACCGTCGGGAGCTCATGTCACAGGTAAGAGAACAGTGCGAAAGGCATAAAAGTCTCAAGCCGGCAAAAGGAGCTCTGTGAAAATCCAGTGTTTCCATTATCGCCAAATATCAACGGCCTTTGGTCATCTTTGCCAGTGCGTCTGTGGGTATCTTGTAGCAAGCAAAGATGGATCAAGAGCTGCTCATATCACTCCACACTTCTGCCTTTAGGTTGAGTGACGTCAAGGTAAGTTGACTGCAATAAGAATTCAGCTTCAAATTGTACCCAAAATGTCTTCTGTCTGCAACCAGTCTTTTCTGAGAAGAAACGTCAGCTTCACTCAAAAGCTCCGTCTTCAGACCCTGTTCTAATCTAATTTTATCTGATCTAACCTAATCTTATCCAAGCATTTGTATAATGCTGATTATCCACTGTTTAAAAGCGCTCTGATACGAACAGTTTAAACCAAATAATTTTAAAAACTCAAAGAAAACGAAATGAGAAGTAGCAGCGGTAAAATTGGGAGGAAGAGTTTCTTGAAAAGAGACCACAAAAAGAAAGTGCAGAGTTAGCATAAGTATGGTTAAATGGTGCCCCAAAAAATGAGGATCAGTAGGGTTTCAGTCCCTTACGAGAAGGAAACTTAATGAGTGATTACCTTTATTTTAAACATGAGTGCACATTTTGAAAATTTATCTTTTCTATAGAAACAACCAGTGTGAAGAGATAGGAGAAAAATTTATACGCAAGAATTTGTGAGTACCATGAACTGAGCAGGCAGCGCTAGTGAAAGCTCTGGTAAGAGGGTGTAGTGTAATCCTAGGGAACCCATAGTAGAGTTACAATAATCAAAGTAGGGCAAAATGAGCGAAAGAACTAGTAGTTTGAAGGTGGGATTGTCTAGGAATAGTTTCAGTTATTTGATACAACTTAAAAGCTAAAGTAAATATGATTAAATTTAGAAGGGTTGAGTTTGAGAAACATAGAAGCAATCAAAGAAATTATTTTGCAAACAGGAAGAACAATAAGACAGAAAATGATCATTAAAATTTAGAAAATGAAGTAGAAATGTAAGTCATCAGCACAATTGACTGGAAAAAGAAATGATTTTATAATTCTTGAAAGTTCAGAAGTATAGAGAATAAAAAGGAAGGAACCATGAACGAAACCCTGAGGAACACCAAATGAGAAATGAGTAAAAGAAAAAAATTATAAAAACAGAAGTGCCATTGAAAAGATTTTTTAAAAAAGCCATTGAAAACAAGATCCAGAGATGCTAAAAAATGTCCAAGCTGTTGAAGAAGTAGGAAGCGGAGTAGCAAAAGCAGGAGTGAAGTTTAAACAAAAGAGGGAGGAGACGTAGCCTTTGTCAGAAAGGAAAATAAAACCATTATGGATTTTTGAGAAAAAAGTATCAACGCCCTGGAAAGGTCGGAGTAGGATAGAGCAGGTGGAGCTTCAAAGGGAAAAGGTGACGATAAATAACCTTTTCTAGGAGTTTTGAAATAAGAAAGATGAGATAAAAGTTTGTTGGTGGAGAAAAAGCAAGAGAAATTTTTGTGCTGTAGTTAAAAAAACATTTATAAGTTCTAGAATTATTGGATAAAAAAATGGCAAAAAAGCTCTTTAAAGATGAATTGAAATAAGATCAAGAGAGCATGCGGAAAAAGACATAGAATAGGTGATATTGGTTAATTCGAAAAAAGTTAGAGAACATTTATTAAAAGAAGCGTCCGAGTCTATTAAATATTGGAGTCGTTTTATCATTTCCAGAGGAACTTTTATAAAAATATGGTGTCTTGGGGAAGCTGTGAAGAAAAAAGAGGAGGGGAGTTTTTATATAATAGTATAGAAAAAGTCTTAGATTTGGAAGTAGATAGTCATCTCTACCAATCATTCCGCCAGGCTGTGGCAAAGATTTATCGGCAGGCTTTTTCAAGCTTCCGAACAGATCTTTTGGTAGAGAAGCATTGGCTATAAAAGCAAAGATCGTTAAAAAAAGGAAAGGCGAAAAAATAAGTTTTTGTAGGAGGAACAGCATCAAAACTTTCAAGAAGAGTCATTAAGGTTATAAAAAATATTGGGGCCAGAAGACGAAAAAGGATCAAAGAAAGACTGAGAAAGAATCTTTTTAAATCTTTGTTACATTCGGACCATGATCTTTCCTTAAGGTTGAAATGGAAAATTGGAAAATATGACATAGTAAATGAATAATTGATAAAGGTGACAAGTGATAAATTGACAAGTGGTTAAAGTGACAGATTGGGCAGAGATAAATGGTCTAGTGAAGAAAAATTATATAAACCAGAATGTTCCTGGCTGATTGGGTTGGAAAGTCAGCATGCTGGGTGAGATTGAAAGGAGCAAAAAAATTAAATAACCTTAAAGAATGGCCTTTAATTTATTGTTATGGGGAATAATAAAATCTCCAACACGTGAAACGAGTGCATAGGAAGTTTTTCTCTTGAATTGCCATTTTTTTCAACATTACAATTTTGTTCAATTTGACTGTTCTCCTACTTCCAATTTTTTTGCATTTTCTGTGAAACATTCTAAATAGTTATTTAATGCATGTTGCAGAATATTCAGATGCAGTGTGGAAGTGAATGAAATGACATGTTTGCTGATCAACATTTGAGTACCATTTTCAGACACCTGAGCTGACACAACAACAATAAAAGCACCAACAGCAACAACTGTAACAACTGTAACAAGAGCAAAGACAAGCACCTCAGTGACGACAGGCTCCACAAAAGCTGACACAATCGCATCTGCGACTTCCTCATTCTTTCTTTTTGCGAGTTTCTATGGGTTCGTATGTAGGTGTGTGTGTGTGAATACGTGTTGGACTTTGGATGAAAGAATAAAAAAATCTCAAGAAGATAAATAAATAAACAATTATATAACAAAAATATTACACAATCGGCTAAAAAATTTAACTTAATAACTGAAGAAAAAAAAATCATAAAGTGATTGATCAATCGAGTTACCTTGGAAGGAACAACCACCTCTTTGAGTTCTTCATTTTCCTTCCTTAGTGGTGTCTTTGGCTTCTGCAATATTTTTGTAGCGCTTGATATGCAACCACATTAACTAATTTACATGGAATTTTGAGTTATACTGGAGAGATATTTAGAAAATGCATTTTTTATTTTTAAATAATGAAATAAAAAACAGAAATATTAATAATAATCTAAAAAATGACTTGTTTAAAATTTTTTGAATTTGTTTAAAGTTTAAAAAATAGTAATCAACTTTTGAGCGTCGGTATGACAGAAATAAAAATAAAATAATAATAGAAATAGTGAGATAATCACAAAAAAATAATCAAAATAGTAATGAATACCTCTAATACTTCCCTGCCTGTCTCACCCTTTCCTACCCTTCCAGCTCGTGTCCCCCTTTTTGTTGCCTGCTCTGGTGGCTTCAGCTGCTGGTTTAATAGATATAACAATCATCATTAACATCAACAAAAATAATTAATTAAAAACAATGAAATGACAAAAAACACTAGTTTAATACAATGTCTTTGGCAGGAATAATATTTTTATTGTTGTCTATTGTGTTGATATCATTATTGTTATTGATCTAAGCAAGTTTCAAATGTTGAAATGTTGTGGCATTTCTATATTGGATAAGTTATTGAGCCATATACATTACACCTTAAAACCAAAAAAATTATTTTTAGAATTAAAAAATTAATTTTCGAAACTATTTAAACAATCATTTAAATAAAACCCCTCAATTTGTTATTTAAGTTCCCCTTCAGACCTCCTTGGTGGAGGGATAGTGTCTTCGGGACTGGGCCTCTTGCTCCACATTGGGCATGCTGCTAGGTGTGGCAACCACATTACTCCTCCCTCTCCTCTTCTGCTGTCCATGAGTGTATGCAGACATTAAAAATTCCATAATTAAACTGATCTCAGACAAATGATTTGAGAATAAATTTAAAATATACATTCATGAACGAGTATTTTCGTGTTATTCTCGGTAACTATAGACGTATACATTGAATAGTTTCATATCTAATTGAGATTGAGTTAATGAGCTTATCCGATATAAAAAGTACTGACTTTTCATTTCCAAGACATATGATTAAGTAATTACTATTAACAAAATTATCGTTTTAAAGTTTTTATCTTGGTTATATTTTACATTTTTCTAAACTTACTAACAGAACAAAAGCACGATTAGAAGGGCTCTCACAAAGCATCATCACTAAGGTACCAAAAAACACATGGTATTTTGTCAGCACATTCAAAAAATGTACAATACAACACAAACATGAATATTATGATTAATCCTATAGTTTTGAGGCCAAAATTTCATAATTATTATTATAATTATAGTACTAAAAAAAATTTGAAAAAACAAAAATAAATAAAATGATGGATGAGATAGGAAAATGGAGTTGAGAGATAAAAAGAGTGAAAGCTAATCAGGGCATACATAGTGTCTTTTAGCCATGGTCCAAAGGCGTCCCTAAAAGAACGATTTCACCTTCTGCTGGGCTACTACTAAGCCACTCTAGCAGTGTCTGTTCCTCATTTGAGTTGTCTCTTTTTGTAAATAAAAGCTGATCCTAGCTGGGAATCGAGCCATGAGCCTCACAATCTACAGTCAAGTTCATTAACCATTATGCTACAAATGCACACATGTTACAAAAAATTTCACAAAAAAGTCGAAATAAAAGAGCAAAATTAACCAGAACTGAAATGTTATAGCAAATTTAAAGTTAAAATTTCACTATAAAATCAAATTAATAATTTTTAGTTATAATTGAACAATAGCTTATAATCACATCAAATAAATATTGAGGAATGTCTCATTCTGGTAAAATTAACATGCTGTAGGGGCCTGATATTTTTTCCTTTTTTTCTCTCCTCAGCCATTTCAAAAGAAACTATTCCAAAATTCTTTACCACATCTTTTAACATTTGCTGCCTTTCTATTTGTCAGCCAAAATTAAATCACTTTCTAATTCTTCAAAGCTTGTTGGGTATGTTGAAATTTTGTTGAGTAAGTTGGAAAATTATATGTAAGTAGCGACTGAGGGCGTAGAATAGTCACGGATTTCACTTCAATGTTGAATAATTCAAAATAAATGACAAAAGGTTTGATACACTTTTATATCTCCCAAAAAAATGAAATCAATTTCTTATCCCTGAGATCTTGTTGAGTCAGTTAGCCAAGGATATTTATGTAGCTGCTGGTTGACAACTTCAGTGCAATATTGCATATTTTAAGCAAGAAAACGCCAGATTTGGTCATTTCTTAAAATCTTTGTTACTAGCAAAAACTATAACTCTTGGAGGAATTAAATATTTTATAACTAATCTTTAAAACTGAGAATTTTGAATGGTTAATGAAAATAGTAGAGTGATTGAATAAAAAAGCCAGAAAAAACCATTCATGCTTGCACACAAACAGAAATTATTAACATAGCGAAGATGCGAAAGAAGAATATAAGAAAGAGCTTACCTTCTCAACTGGTTCTACTTCAGCTTCCAACACTGATTTTCTTCTTTCGTTCCTCTGTTATTATAGATGTGCTGTATTATAATAAGTGATTAAGTGATGTGTCTGAATGGTAAAAATGATGGTTAATGTGACAAGAGTAGTAACCATGAAGGTAAGTTGAATAACTATGGAAAATTTATTGAGTAATGATATAGGTAACAGTATCATTGAAATGAGTGGCAACAAAGCAACTAAAATACCAATAATTATTGGTGGGAGCAACCTTTTCAAACATTTTGAGAGGGGAAGGTCTACCCTCAATATGACCCTTATCTTCATCTACCTTCTGTATTAGCAGTGTGTTGGAATTTTCAAAAGATTTAAGGCGTATTCTTAAATGAAACGAAATGATCAAACCTTCGCAATGGAAGGACTAAAAGTAAAGTTTAAGTTGATTTTGGAGACATTCCGTTTAGCCTGAAAAACAGCCATTTGATTAAAAAATTATAGATCATTATATTTAATGCATCCTTTTGTGAGCAATTTTTTTTATTTTGCAAAAAAAAATAAAATGAAATTTTTATAGCTGATTCTAATGAAATGAAAAAAACCTTAGAATGTACCAAAGTCAGATTCAGCTTTTTATTCTGAAATTCTTTGGCTACAAAATGCTTCAACAATTTTCGTTTGACAATTTTATCTTTTTCCTTTATTTTAAATTCATCTTTAACAATATGTCCATATTCAGCAAGTTTTTTCACCAATTGGGAATCATTCAGAGAATCAACCTCGTTGAGCAACTCGAAGCACGACGCCATCTTGCTGAGATTTGATGCTTTTTTTTTGAATTTTAGAGGGAAAAGATAAGCTTGATATTTTAAAAACTACTTGTTAATTTTTATATGAAATAACCAAAAATAATTTGAAAAATTATGAAATAAAATAAAATCACTCTTTTTTCAAATTTTATATTTCTTAAAGTTTTTTTGGTAAATACTGTATCCGCTCACTCGCCGCTTTTTTTGAATCGTTTTTGCTGTTTCGTAGTGATTATGAAGTTTTCTCTTATGTTTTTCTTATTTACGCTTGGCCTTAAATCTCAAGTTCTAGTCTTTAATTATTATTCATGCATAAAATTATAGTTTTATTAAAATAAAATTTTGATAATTGTTAAAAATATTATATTGTGATTTCATATTTTTAACATTTCATTATTGTTTGTAAAACATTCACAAGGCTTCAACAGATCCAGCAGTAATAATGAACGTTTCTGCGTATGGACGGCTTTTACAGGTTTTGCAGCAATGCAGGGGTGAACCGCCGTCTCATCCAAAACCGTGGTTATTACATTTTTTATCTACTCAATTGAATGGGTTAATCTAAGATATGGATGGATTAACTATAAAAAGTGAAAATGAATTATATTCTTTCGCTTACTACTATTTTTCTCATTTTAATTTGTTTTGTGAGAAAGCGACAATTTTTAATTAAGCTCAAACTAAAACTAAAGCAATCGAAGAAGTCGATTTGAAAAGTATTCTATTATCACTCATTAATCAAGTTTTTTTATAATTTCAAGGTCACATTCTTTCCATACTAAGTTTCATGGAGCGACTTCTTCAAAGTCAAGAATTATACAAAACTCATCAAAATCAATTTTTCCTGGATGTCTAAAAGTTCAATTTTCCGTAAAAACTTGTGTGTCTAAAATTGAAGCTTTGACCCAAACTATCGAAGATCTCATGTCAACCATTCATTTATTAACCAAAGTAGTTAGAAGTCAAGCTTCAACAATCGAAAACATGGCTTTTCTGCACTCTGCACCTGGGACAAAGAATGAGTTTTTTTTCTCGCCTTACTTGACTAGAGGACCCAGTGTAAAAGACATAAAATTGATGCCATATAATAATGTGCTAACGAAGATTTTTAAAAAATTAAGTCAAAAACTCAAAAAGGCTCAACAGCACAAAATAATAAAAAATAAATCTTTTGAAAAATCTACTAGCTTTCTAAAAACCCAAACTAATTTTTATGACACAAAAACCAAACCATCCTTTCTACCACAACAACAACCATCCATCCCACCACACCATCAACAATCATCCATTCCACCATACCATCAACAATCATCCATCCAACCACACCAACAACCATTCATCCCACCACAACAACAACCATTCATCCAACCACAACAACAACCATCCATTCCACCATACCTTCAAAAACCATCCATCCAAACACACCATCAACAACCATTCATCCCACCACACCATCAACAACAATCAAATCTACAGCAACAAAACTCGTTGAACTCACGACATTTCAACGCACAAACTCTCATGGATGATGGCTTGTCCCTCAATCATTCCCCAGCAAGAGCACCATGGTCCACCCATCACAACTGGAGCCACCGCAGAGGTCGCAGAGATAATGGTCATTCTCAATCAACCTTTTCTCTTCATAACTTTTCTCATCCTATAACCGTTCGTGCTTCTTCTGCTCCAAATGTCAATTCAACAACGCGACAAAGTTCTCTTTTTCTTTCCACCCTATCTTCTCTTCTACCTTCTTCCACCCCTCCTACTTTCACTTCTCTTTTCTCATCTCCCAGTTCTTTTTTCTCTTCTTCCTCACTTTCTTCCCCTCCTCCTCCATCTCCTTTTCTCCCTTCATCTCAAACTCGTTCTTTTTCTCCTCCCTCACACTCTCCTTTCTTTCCTTCTCGTCTCCCAATCTCTCGCTTTTCTACCTTTCATAGCTACAACAAAATCCTGGCTGAGGGGGGTTCGAATATAGTAGTCTCATCGGCTGATACCATCCTGCCTCAGCAGGCAATGATGTGTATGATGATGATGATCTGCGGTTTGAAGCTCTTTTAAACTAAGGCATGTTATTTTATAGTCCGTTGTTTTCTGTATAACAGTATATTTATATACAATCCGATTGCATTAGTTAATGAAACTACGATTTTAATGTTTTATTAGTTTATAAGTTTATTTTGGAAATTAAAGTTGTGCTTGAAGGGGCAGGCTGTTTTATTGACGCCTTGCATGCTGCAATTTTGAAAATGCAAATGAAAGTTTTATTTTCGCTTTTTGTTGTCCGAAGCATTTGGAATTTTCAGTGTTGACTTCTTAATTAAGTCTATAATTAGGTTATAAGCGTTTTCATGAAAATATTTTTTTTTTCATTGACTATTCGAAACAGTGGCTTATGGAAGATTCTAAACTACGGTAAAAAACGATTCAAAGGCGCTTAGGTTTGGCGATGTCAAAATTTTTACAAAATGTCAAAATATTAAAACAGATTGATCGTCAAATTGATTAGAGTCAAATAAACTACAAAAATTTATAGCTCGTAATCACATCAAATAAATATTGAGGGAAGCTTTAGGTTACGAAGGATAGTAAATTTTAAATTTTATTACTTGAATTGTTCGCCATATTCTGTACCATTCCCAGCGTATGTCTGAACTGATCTATATAAAAAAATATGAAAAATAGCTAAAGAGGAAGAAGGCATTGCAGTGAAATCATAAACTAATGGCTACAAAAATACCGTTTGCTAACTTACTCAACGGGAAAGTAAACAAGTGTTGAAAGATTTCCAAGGAATTGTGCTATCCAAACACTTCTTTGTGAATATGGGAAATGGCTGAGTAGGAAAATCGAAGGAAAGAAGAAATAACTTGAAATAACTCAGCAATAGTTATGTTATGTGGTTTTGAGATATGATTCAATTCTCAAACTTAGAGACTAATTTCTTTGATTTAATAGACATCCCTGCTTTCGAATTTTTTAGAACCTTTTAACATTCCAGTTTTGGTTAATTTGATGAAACATTCTTCAGTAGTCATTAAATTCAAACCATGACAATTCTAAATTTTTGACATTCATAAATTTGATTCTATAGTCAGTTTTTGATTTGTTGTTACAGACAATTGACAGATCTTATGACCTTCGGTTATTGTTGATTTTAATTTTTGTTTTCATTTTGATTGTTCACCATGTTCTGTGCCATTTTCAGCATTTGTCTAGATTTGCTTCAATAAAGACTGTAAAAAAATTTAAAAAAGATGATTTAGCTACAGATTTTATTTGTGGTATAAAAGAAAGTAAAAAACCAAAAATGAAGCCTAAATTATGGATGGTGGAAAAGGGGCGAGTGAATGGTTTGATATTATATCAATTGGGAAGAAAGAGATTCAATGAGTCAAAAAAACTTGATGAAATATATGAGTTAAAATTTTGAGGGATTGAGTTTGAGGAAAATAGAATCACTCCAAATTATTATTTCACCAATACAAGAAGACATTATAGAGATAGTAGAAAAAAAATAATATTTAGGAAATGAAGTAAAGATATAAAAGAGTCTAAAGAGAAAATGATGAAATAATTTTTGGGAGTTCAGAAGTATAAAAAAGAGACCAAAGACAGAACCTTGAGAGACACCATTTGGGAAAGATGGAGTAGAATAAAAGTTGTATATAGAAACTATAAAACTCCTGTTAGAGAGGTAAGAAATCCATTAAAGAAAAGAGTAAGAAATTTCAACAGAAGTTTCAAGTTGCTGAATTAATAAAGAGTGGTCAACAGTTTCAATAACGGAAAAAAATTAAGCAAAAAATGAGAAAAATATTTTTCACAGAAAATTTAAAAAAAGTATTATTTATTTTCAAAGTGAGGTCTAAGTACTGTGGAAAGGACGATATCCAGACTGAGGGGAAAGAAGCAAATTGTCAGTTTCAAAAAAGGGAGAAATTGAAAATAGACAACCTCTTCAAGAATTTTTAATCTAAAAAAGAGATTAGATAGGGGCCTATAGTTTGTTGGTAAAGAAGGATCTAGGAAGAATTTTGTTTAAATTATTAGTGTAAAAGTAGATTTTTTAAAGTAGAAGGGAAGATTACTGTAGTTAAAAAGGATTTAATTGGCTCAAGAATTATTGGATAAAAATAAGAAGCAGAAAAGATATTTCAGGTTTTGCGAAAACGTGTATGGCCGTTACTTTAATTTATTTGATTTGAATAACTTTTAATAATTGTTCGAAAAGGAAAGTTACAAATATTAGTTATAAATGAATTAATTTATTAAGAAGTTATAGTTTTTGCTGATTACGAAGATTTTGAAGAAATTTTGAATAAATTATAAATTAGAGTCTTCATTAGATCAAGTCCAAACATACGCTGGAAATGTTACAAAAACATGGCGAATAGCGGAACTAAAAAAGAAAACATTGAAACATACGACAACCGAATGTTATCAGTCATAAAAGTCGGCATTGAACCTACGAAATGAAAAAATCGTGAAAGAAAAAGTTGAAAAATTATTAAACACAATGAAATATTAATTTATAACACTAAATAAATTCAAAAATTTGAAAAAAATGATTTAAATAGTTAAATTTGAAGAATAAAAACTCAGCGGCAATAAGTGGCTTCACGTTGTATCCGCCATTTTCTCGTTTGAAATACAGACATTGCAGTGAAATCGGAAACCAACGCCTACATAAATACCGTTTGCCAAATTACTCAACAAGAAAGCAAACAAGTGTTGAAAAGCATTGCAAAAAATTACTTGTGAATTTGAGAAATGGCTGAAGAAAAAAAAGACATTGCATTAAAATCTCCAACGAATCGGTTACAAGAATACCGTTTCCAACATAAAAAACAAGAAAGTGAGCGAGTGTTGAAAGCATTGGAAGGAATAAGGGTATCCAGACAGACTTCCTTGTAAATATGAGAAATGTCTGAGAAAGAAAAAAGAAGAAAAGAAGAAATAATTTGCAATAACTCTGCAATAGTTATGTTATGGGGTTTTAAGATATGATTCAATTCTCAAATGTTGACTCATTAGTTTGGTTTAATAGACAATTCTGCTTTTGAATTTCTTAGAACCTTTTAACATTCCAGTTTTGGTTAATTTGACGAAACATTCATCAATAGTCATTCAATTCAAACTATGACTCAATTCTAAATTTTTCAGATTCATAAATTTGATTCTAGTCAGTTTTTGATAATTTGCAACAGACACTTGACAATTCTTATGACATTCAGTTATTGTCGATTTTAATTTTTTCTTTTTACATTTTGATTGTTTACCATGTTCTGTGCCAGTTCCAGCGTTTTTCTGGATTTGCTTCAATAAAGACTATAAAAAAAGAAGATAAATTTATAGAACAAGGAACTGCCCCCATAAGAAGAGTGAGAAGAAGAAAAAGATTTTGTAGAAGACTTAATTCAATAAAAAAGTAAGATGAAAGAAAAGCAGAAAATAAGAAGGATGAAGTGGCATCTTCAAGCCATGTCTTAGTTAAGCCTAAAAAGTCTATAGATGAAAAGGTTAGAATATTGAAAATGTGTAAAAAGTCATTTTTAAGTGACCTGGTGCTTAAGAAAGGTTTATTCATTATTGGAATTTAAAAGAGTCGGGTAAAGAAGTGATTTTGTTTATTTTTAGGTTTTTGTGAGAATTATAATTTTGAAGAAAAAGGGACCTACGTTTAGAATTTAGTAAGTTTAGATGAAAAATTCTACGTCTAACAAGGCGAGGTGGGCGAAAGGGCACAGAAAAAGCTGACTTTTCACTTTCTCTCATCCCACAAATGAAATCTATAGCTAAATCATTTTTTTCATCTTCGCCGTATCAAGCAACTGAAACTTTTTCTAGACAATCCAACCCTCAAACTACTAGTTTCTTCGCTTATTTTGTACCGATTTGACTATTGTAACTTTCTATATTATGGACTCCCAAAGACCACGCTACACACTCTCATTAAAGCTTTTAACAGCGCTGCCCGCTCAGTTTCCGACACTCATAAATTCTTTCGTCTAACTCCTACCCATATCTCTTCACACTGGTTGCCTCTTCAAAAAAGACCAGTTTACAAAATCTGCACTCTCATGTTTAAAATAAAAAATAATCACTCACATATCTACTTAGCTGACCTTTTCAAATTACCTCCTTGTAATAAGGACTGAGATCTTCTACTTATTCTCATTTTGTAGGATTACTTATGTTAAATCTGCACTTTCATATTGTTGGTCTCTTCTACGGAACTTTCTTTCCCCCAATCTCACCTCTATTACTTCTCTTCTTTCATTTCGTAAAGCCCTCAAAACGTTGTTGTTTAAACAGTTCGTAGCAGAACGCTTTTGAACAGTGTGGAAGTAGCGCTATACAAATGATTTGACTAGATTAGGCTAGAAGAAAGATTCTGAAAAAAGTCGAGAGTAATTTATTGAAAAGTTTAATAAAAATATATATTCCAAACCAGTACTTGAAGTTAAGATGGACTATGAAAAAAATTGTAACATACAGTTTTCGTCCAAATTGCAAGTTCAAAAAACAGTCCGTAGCAAAAACAGCCGTTCTTCACGCTGCTAACCAAAGACCCAGAAGAGTTATTTAAAATGATTGTAAGCTATTTTTATCTCTTAGATTTGTAGGGTTCATCAATTTGACTATATAGCTAATTTTTTTCTAAGTTTACTCTTGGATTTTTTGTAACATTAATTATTTTTACATAATTTTAATTTCTTTTGATAATTTATTTTGTAACATGTCTACTGTTGCATAATGGTTGAAATGTTTTTCTGTAAAGCGTGAACAAATAAGCTCAGGTTTGAATTTTGAAAGCGGCAACTCATGTAAAGAACAGACTTGAGTGGCTAAGTCACCTTATGGTTCACAGTGAGTAAAACCTTTTTCTGGGAGTGCCCTTGAAGAAAGTGCCAAAAGCGCTTCACAAAGGCTCTGATAAAATCAGATCAATGCTAGAAAATAGTTTTTAATATGCAATGAAAAAGCTAGATTAGAAAATTGTGTTGCAGCAGATGCAAGTTGGTGCGACAGAAACTGCGTACTGTCTTAATATCGATATCAAAACATTCTTAAAAAATGGAAACAAATGTTCAAGAAGTGAAAGCTTGAAGACAGAGCAAATTTTGGAACTTTTTTGTAAGCTTGATAAACATTGATAATAAAAATCAATGGCATTGAAAGACTAAGGAACGAATAGAATGGCGAATATGACAGTTTTTATGACATTCAGTTTTTTTTCTTTTATTTTGATTGTTCACCGTGTTGTGCCACTTCCAGCGTTTGTCTGAATTTACATCAATAAAGACTATGAAAAAAATTGATATGTTGAATATACGAATGCTTCGATCGGATTAGATTAGATTTTTTACTTATGAAGATTATGTGAAAGAAGTTTGAAAATCAATGATAAAACTGGGTTTTAAAATTGGAGACAAATTTTTAATTTTCCAAACGAGCAACAAAAATGGTTTTGGGAATGTAATGGAGATAGATCTAAATAGGTTATTTAGTAAAATGCTAGTGACATCAAATAAAGAGAAAATAAATGAAAATTTTATAAATTCTTCAAGAGTTATTTGATATGGATATGAACTATGATTCTATTCTAAATTCTTAAAATTCATTCTATATTCTATAATATTTTTTATTTCTCGTAATAGACTGTTTAAATTCTTATACTATTCAGTTATTTTTGATTTCGATTCGTTCGTCTCTTATTTCGATTTTTCGCCATGTTATGTACCGTTTTCAGCGATTTTCTAGATTAGATTCAATAGAGACTGTGAAAAGAAACAAGAAAAAAGATGAAGTCGGGGGAGATACTGAAGCGATTAAGAGGCGTATAAGTTGTGGGAAGGAACCGATGAAATGAATGAAACTTCTATTTGGGTTGAAGCTATTTTTAAAAATATGAAAAAAGTAATGGCAAAAAATATTGAAAAAAGAGATGCAGATAATTTTTTTATAGTCTTTATTAGATAAAGTCCAGACATATTGATTTCCGGTTTCGCGAAAGCGTGTATGGCCGTTACTTTAATTTACTTTCTTTAAACTATTTTTAGTAAATATTTGAAATTTAAAGTTTCAAATATTAGTTATAAATAAGTTAATTTACCTAAGAGTTATAGTTTTTGCTGATTACGAAGATTTTGAAATTTTTTGAAAGAGATTGCCGAATTCTCCATTTTCTCGTTTGTACTAGGGACATTGTAGTGAAACCGTCAACCAATGCCTACATAAATACTGTTTGCCAAATTACTCAACAAGAAAGTAAACAAGTGTTGAAAAGCATTGCAAAAATTTTTGGTATCCAGATGGACTTAATAGTGAATTTGAAAAATGGCTAAGGAAGAAAAAGACATTGCTATAAAATCGTCAACCAATCGGTTACAAGAATACCGTTTGCCAACTTAAAAAACAAGAAAGTGAGCAAGTGCTGAAAGCATTGCAAGGAATTTTGGTACCCAGACAAACTTCCTTGTGAATATGAGAAATGACTGAGAAGGAAAATAAAGGAAAAGATGAAACAACTTGAACTAACTGCAATAGTTATGTTATGTGGTTTTAAGATGTGATTTAATTTTCAAGTTTTAAGACCCATTTATTTGATTTAATAGACAATTCTGCTTCTGAATTTTTTAGAACCTTTAATCATTCCAGTTTTGGTTAGCTTATTGAAACATACTTCAATAGTCATTCAATATGAACTATGATTCAATTCTTAATTTTGAGATTTATTAATTTGATTCTGTAGTCAGATTTTGATCTCTTGCAACAGACAATTGACAGTTTTTATGACAATCAGTTATTGTTGATTTTAATTTTTTTCTTTCATTCTTTTATAATAGCTTAGTTCTCATGACATCCGTTATTGTTGATTTTTTTTTCATTTTGATTGTTCACCATGTTTTGTGCCATTTTCAGCGTTTGTCTGAATTTGCTTCAATAAAGACTATAAAAAAACGCTGGAAATGTTACAAAAACACGGCGAACAATCGAACTAAAAAATAAAACATTAAAATATACGAGAACAGAATGTTATCAGTCATAAAAGTCAGTATTGAACTTAAATCAATAAAAAAACTGAAAAAAAGTGATTAAAAAAGTGAAATTTGAAGAATGAAAACTCAGCGGTAATAACTGGCATCAGGTTGGCAACGCATACATAGAATAAATAATTTTCATTTATTCACAAATAATTATTTTTAATCATTAAAAATCGATCATTAAGTTGCCAAGGTTCCTCTAGGGAGGATTTTTTGAATTCAAACGAGTGTCATTGGCGATATAGAAAAACAATACATTGAGATTAAAACGAAAACCAAAAAGTAAGTTCTTTAACATAAGTGGAGCTA
>OX387251.1:5014964-5034964 GCA_947562095.1 Branchellion lobata | reverse complement strand
TAACTTTGTTAAATTGGCAATAGCCATTGGAAAAAGTTCAACGCAGTTGTTAAAAATCTTGTGAGAAAGTGGGTCAAATGGTTATTTTTTCTTACAAAAACTTCTTAGTATATTAAGTAGAAGTACATTTCAGAAACTATTAAATAGAATGTTGGATTTAGGTTTTTGGTTGAATTGGCGAATAAAAGAAAAGTTATTAGAAATACAAGACTCAATGTTGTGTTTATGTTTCTTACTTTTTTTAAATCTTCTGGTATTTTGATCTTTTTGAAAAGGCCATTGAGGTTTTTTCGGACACGTTGTAAATTTTCAGACAAGCTTTTCAATTCATTTTGAATTTCTCGAGCTTTTGATAACAGAGTCAAGGTCGGCGCCTTGACATTTGCCTCGTCGTGGGCCGCTGTCTTCGAGCGACAAGGTTCTGAACTACCTCTTCTCTATTTTTTCTTAAAGTGTTTGGTTTTCAGTGCTTTTTTTGGAAGTTGATGTTGCAGAATAGATGATTCTTTGACTTTTTTATGTGATTTGGAGCATGGATATTGAATATTGTTCGATTAAGCTTAGTTGAAATAAATTTAAGTTAGTTTGAGTTTAGTAACATTTATTTTTATAACTTAATGGTGGTTTATTTTTATACAATGTGATTTCTATGTGATCTCGTTCCTGGAAATAGGATTAGTGGTGAATCATCTCGGAATCGGCAGAAATCAAAAGAAATAGCACAACCGAAAAAAGAGCAGGTAAGAAGGTGAAAAAAAGGTGCACCAGACACAATAAAAGCTGCCATTAACTGATTCCACTAGTATCAAGACGCCATCAGGTTCAAAAGACTGATTATCAAAAGTTAATTGGGTTTTGGAATGTAGTCACTCAAAAATGAAGTGGAAGATGCGCTGGAGTCAATTCAAGACCAAAAACTAGATGCGCTATTCATAGCATGAACATGACATGACCCGGAGTCAAGCAACATAAGTTAGTTGCAAATTCAATGTCTGGTGGTCTCCGAAAAAGTAAGACCAAGAATTTGAGTTGATGACCATCCTGCTCACCAACCATAAAAAAGTGGCACTGGCTTACGACTCCACGTTCCAGGGAATGGTGTTAGCCTCACTTGCAGTTTTGAACATCTGTGTGTAAAACCAAGCTCAAGTTTCGAATCATTCGTCGGACTGATTGTTTATTGGAAAGTCAATGTCTCTTCATTGTTTCACAAGAACTTTAAAAACACCTTGGGCATTTTGGCCACATACACTGAAAAGATTTCGATTCTGGGTGATTTCAACGTTCACTTTGCTCGACAACACAGATGCATAAAAGTTTTTGAACATTTCAAAGTCCAACGGTTTCAACTTATCCACCAACCAGTCTATTCATGCCAAGGAGACTGGCTCGATGTAATAGCATCCAGAAAGAATGTTCACATTGACTGAATTGATAGTGGCATTTATGGTAACAAGCTGTTTCTGTGCAGTTGCAAAGTGCTCAAACCACCTCCCAGCAACTAACAGTTTACTATAAGACATTGGAAATTATTGGACACTGAAAAAGTTATTTCCAAAGTGAAACTGTTTTTGCTTTCAGCTGCCACAAGTCTTGATGTGTACTCAACCATTACAATACAATACAATACAAAAACGAATATTATTATAGTGGCATTAACCCCGTAGAGTTTCGAGGCCACAACCATTGATCCTTATAATTCCACTCCGTTAGGGATCCTTGGCAAGATGGTTCTCTTCAAAGCTGTTGGAGTACATGAAAGACCTTTTGATCCATGGTTTGATCAGAAGTGTCGTACTCTGAAATGTCTGAAAAGAAGACTAAATAGAATCTATACAAAAACCAAAAGTGAGAATGATTTTGCCGTATGGCTAGAACAGAAAAAGATCTACAAAAAACTGTTTAAGCACAATTGTAGGAGTTAATGAAATGATAAACTTAATGAAAAAAAAAGGCTAAAACTTAGAACCACATTATTAGTTGCCTTGGTCAAAGAAAGAAATTGTCTACTGATGGAATTTATCTTGTCGAATTCCAATATTTTCATCGAAAAAAAGCTGAGTCAGCTTAAAACCAAGCCAAAGAAGACCCTAGTTAATTGGAAACACAAGAAAGGAGTTTCAATAATTTTCAAGATGTGGATAGAAATGAATCATTTAAAGCTATCCAGAAGTTTCCCAACAAACATTGCGCATTTGAACAGATACTTATCTGGCTTTCAAAAAATATTAAAAAACAAGTGGGGTCAATGAGTTATTTCCTGAGATAAATGGCCCAAAGAAAAATAAATTCGTTTCAGGTTACACCAATATTCAACCAACCTAGTCTTGATCACAACGTTGCTTCATCCTACAAACCCATCTCCAATCTGCCTGTTTTGTCCAAGCTCTCAGAAAGGCTTGTTCTCAACAGAGTCATGAGCTATTTTTAGAATTTAAATTTTTTCTCCATTCACCAGTCAGCTCACCGTTGTCAGCATTCCACTGAAACGGCTGTCACAAAGGGGTATTCAAACATCCTTGGTGCAGCCAAGGATGGTAAGTTTTCCATCCCTCTACTGTTAAATTTGTCAGCTGCCTTTAACCTAGTCGATCACAGTATTTCGTTAAAAAGGCAAGGAAGAACCTATTATTCAATATAGGTTGCAGGGGAGCTAAGTCGGATTTTGTTGATTCTTTAGTGGGTATCTCACAAGGCTCTGCTTTTGGACCTTTGTTGTTTTTTTATATACTGTGAATTCTGAAAAAATAGCTATATAATACAAGCTCAATAGGCTGCTCACAGTCATATGTCAACTGCAATAAGGTTGGCAGAGAAAAATTGCGAATGAGAGTGTCTGCGTGAATAAAATTGCAACTTAGATGAAAGTTGAGGCGATAAACTTTCATCTAAGTTGCAATTTAGCTGGCTCCTTTCTCGGCGAAATCTGAAAAAAATTCCGAGTTGTTCCGTTTGTATATTCAAAAGGAACAAAGTTTTATCGAAATTTTAAGAAACTTAGAAACCTATATGTTATCAACGCAGATATTAAAAAACAGATATGTTCTACCTTTCAGAGTCAAACAAGATCCAGCAAGGGATGTTTGACAGTTTACTCCTTGAAGATAGTTGCACCAGCCTTAGTTTGAAGTCAGAATGACTATGGCAACATGGTTTTAGTTAGATTACCTGAGGCAGCAATGCAAAAACTTAAATCCGCAATTTATTTAACAGCCAGGCTCGTGGAGCTGAATTGTTGAACAACTTGCTAAACAGCGTAATAACCTAAAATTCAACCAGATTCTTTCATCGAACTTTGGAGACCCACTTGTTAAATAAATCCCTTTTTGAACTCCCTCGTCTTAAAATTGTTATCGTGTATTCCCTCATTAAAACTAATTTTTTTCCACCATAACCTAAATAATAATTTTGACTGTTTTTGAAACTCTCCGGGTTTGATACCACTACAATAATATTCGTATTTGTATTGTATTGTGAGCTTGTTAGCTTATTCATCATTCAAGTTGGTGTCAAAGTCGATGAGTGTGGGGCTTGATAGAACATTAGGGAACAGCTCCCAATTTATTTCATTTATTATTCTATATCAAACGATGTGTTTGAACATTGACTCTTGCAAAAGAAATTTATGAAGTAATTCAATGATGATCAGAGAAGGATGTAGAATGTACAAAAGTTGTCTTGATCATATCTTGATGTTAAGTTGAGATGAGAAAGTCAAAGATGTGGCTTTTTCATGTGTTAATGTACTTATTTGCTGGGTGAGAGTGAACTTTAAGCTTTTCCTGAAGCCTGGCATCAATGGATGGTTCTGATGGATCTTGAAGGCCCAAGCTATTGAAATCACCACATACTTATATATATATTTTTTATAGTCCTCATTCAAGAAATTCCAGACAAACGCTGGAAATGGCACAAAACATAGTGAAAAAAAAAATAACAATAACTGAATGTCATAAAAACTGTCAATTGTCTGTTGCAAGAAATCAAAAAATAACTATAGAATCAAATTTATGAATCTTAAAATTTAGAATTGAGTCATAGTTTATATTGAATGACTATTGAAGAATGTTTCATTAAATTAACCAAAACTGGAATGTTGAAAGGTTTCAGAAAATTCAAGAGCAGAATTGTCTATTAAATCAAATTAATGAGTTTTAAAAGTTGAAAATTAGATTATATCTTAAAACCACAAGGTACAACTAGTGGAAAGTTTTTTCAAGTTATTTCTTTTTTTCTTCTATTTTCCTCTTCAGCCAATTCTCTTATTCGCAGCGAAGTCTGTCTGGAAACCACAATTCCTTGCAATACTTTTAACACTCGCTCACTTTCTTGTTTTTCAAGTTGGCAAATGGGGTTTTGTAGCCGATTGGTTGACGATTTTACTGCAATCTCTTTTTCTTCCTCAGCCATTTCTCGTATTCACAAGTAAGTCTGTCTAGATACAACAATTTTTTGAAATGCCTTTCAGCACATGTTTACTTTCTTGTTGAGTAATTTGGCAAACAGTTTTTATGTAGGCGTTTGTTGACGACTTCACTGCAATGTCTGTATTTCAAACGAAAAAATAGCGGATTCGGCAATTTCTTAAAAAGCTTTTTAAAGTTTTCGTTATCGGCAAAAACTATAACTTTTAGATAAAATAATTAAAAAAAAACTAATATTTGAAACTCTAAATTAAAAATAATCAATAGAAATAGTTTAAATAAAGTAACTTAAAGTAACGGCATACACGCTTTCGTGAAACCGGAAACCAAATATTATAGAGCTTATAAGTTTCGTTATCGATTGGTTGGCTAAAATTTCCAATAAAGACTGACAGAGCTGATTGGTGGACCTATTTTATGGATTGGTTTTGTTTTTCATTAATTTAGCCATTGAATAGTTTATTGTAAATGTATTTTTCTACGAATAGATGAATAAATATAATAACAATAAATATAAAATAAATTAAAAACCTAACACTAGAATTGAACTGAAAACAATTAAAAAAAACGATGGAAATAATCATCTAAGAAATTTTTTTTTTTGTATTATACTGTAATATTGATTAATGCTTTGCTTAGCTTAGATAAGATAATAACAAGGAAACGGAATGTACACTTATTTGTCAAACGCCATGGCAAGCAACCGACGCGTTCCCGTTCAATCTTGTCAAAGCAATAATTACAAATAACAAACAAGAACTGTCAGTAAACATAAAAAGTTGAGAATTCAAGTATTTAAGCAATTTTCCGTATTATCAAGAAATTCTGTTTGGATACCACAATTTTTTGCAATGCCTTTCAACGTTTGCTTACTTTTTTGTTGAGAACGTTGGCAAAGGTATTTACGTAGGCGTTAGTTGGAAAGTTCACTGTAATGGATGCCTTTCAAACGAGAAAAGAGCAAATTTTGCCATTTAATTTTTGTTAAAATCAATGTAAACAGAAAAAACGTATAGATAAATTAAATTTTCAATAACTTGTATTTGAGATATAAAGTGTTAAATAGTTACTAAAAATAGTTTTAAAAAAATAAATAAAAAGAACGGACAACGGCCACACATGCTTGAGCACCACCGGCAAGTTTGACCAGAGGCTTAACTATACAACACACCAACGAAGACTGGTATAGTGGTGTTTGAACCAGAAGAGCTTCAAGGCCACTTTATAATGGAGAAGTTGACTTAATCGAAAATAATGAATTGATGAATTGAAACCTTATTTTCAATCTTAAGTGAAAAATAGCACAAATAATACATTTCAAATGTTCCAAGCATAAACTAAATGTAAAAATCAAAATTTAACGAGTATGTGGCGAATAAATGAAATAAATTAAAGCTATGAAATTTTAGTTTCAGTCTCAAGCAAGCATTGATCGTGAATAATAATTGAAAGTTTTCAATCAAATGTGAAAGTGGAGAATTCAAAAAAAGTCAGTTTTTTTTTATTGCTGAAGGAATATACGGAATAGACTCAAAAACAAAACTTAGATGGTCCTTTCCTCGTTCTTGACAAAGTGAACCAGACAGTTTGCTGACGAGTGTTGCAGAGTGGTCGGGTGTCTGTTATGTTGAGTAGGGGAGCCGATACTCAAGTATGCCGTGAGCCTTTCATGTACTCTTCTAGAACACAATTAACTCAGTGAAGAATTAAATCCACTGATGGAAGAAATGTTAAGGAACACGAAATTTTACAATAACATTATAACTTCAAATTAAACAAAAAAATAAGTATGTTAACTATGTAAAAGAATTATCTTTAAATTTGCTTTTGAATGGCTGTCATTTCTATAAAGTCGGGGTCTGGTGGCTTTCGAGAAAGCAAGGCCAAGACTTCCCTAGTCAATGAACACCCTGCTCATCAACCATGAAAGTTGAGCAGTGGTTTTCAACTCTAAGTTCCAGGGAATGCTACTAAGATTAACGTCAGCTGCCTGTGTTTAACGCTTGTGTGTGAAAATAAGCTCAAACTCCAAGTTGGAATGGTTTTTTTATCGCTCAGGTAATGCCTTTTCATTGTTTTACAAAGGTTTTAAAAAAACAGTCTGGTTGTTATAGCCACATTTAATGGAAAGGATTTGATTCTGGGTGATTTCAACTTTCACTTTTACCGAACACAGATGAATAAAAGTTTTTGAACATTGCAAGGTCCCACGGCTTCAACTTATCCACCAACCAGTCTATCCATACCAAGGAAGCTGGCTCGATGTAATAGCATCCAGAAAGAGTGTCCACATTGACTATAATGATAGTGGCAGTTCTGATCATGAGCTGCTTTTGTGAAGTTGCAAGAGGCTCAAACTACCTCCCATCGATCGACTTCTCCGAATTAGACGTTAGAATTTTTGGACACTGAAAAGTTTATTTCAAAAGTAAAGCTGTCTCCGCTTTCAGCTGCCACAAGTCTCAATGTAGGCTCAGCTTCTGGTCCTCATAATTCCACTTTTTCAAGAATCCCTGACAAGATGATTTCTTCTAAGACTGTTAGACTACATAAGAGACCATTTGATCCATGGTATGATCGGGAGTATCGTACTTCAAAAAGTTTGAAAAGGAGTCTAGAAAGGATCTACTTGAGCACCACGAGTGAGAATGAATTTTCTGCATGGCTAGATTAAAAAAATCTCTAAAAAGCCTTTAAAGACACAATGATTATTGAGATAATAAAATTAGTGATCCAAAAAACAAAACGGCTATTGACTGGAGCGGCATTTATAGTACTTCTGGTTGAGGAAAGAGATCTTCTCATGACGGAATTCAGGCTGTTAAATTCCATTTCTTTTTTCAAAAGAAAGTTGAATAAACAAGAAACCGAATTCAAGCCAAAGAAAACTAATTTATTAGGAACATGCACAAGAAGGTAGTCTCAGTAGGATGGGGATAAAGATGAGCTACTCAAGGCTATTCAGAGGCTTCCCGACAAACAGTGTGCGTCTGATCCAATACCCACTTGGCTTTTGAAAAAGATTTCCGGGATGATTTTACCTTTTGTAAAAAGTACGGTCAATCAGTCTTTTTTTTGAAGGAATTGTCCCCAAGTCTTGGAAATCAGCTCAGATTACACCACTGTGGCCTCGAAACTCTACGGGGTTAATGCCACTATAATAATATTCGTTTTTGTATTGTATTGTATTGTATTGTTGGAAAAACTTAATCACAACGTTGCTTCATCCTACAGACCCATCTCTAATTTGCTTGTTTTGTCCATGTTTTCAACAGAGTCATGAGCTATTCAAATAATTTAAATTTCTTCCCCACCCACCAATCAGCTCATCGTCGTCATCATTCCACTGAAAAGGCTATCACAAAAGCGTATTCAGACATCCTTGGTGAAGCCGATGATGGTAAGCTCTACCACCTCCTACTTTTAGACTTGTCAGCTGCCTTTGTCTTAGTTGATCACAGTATTTTTTCAAAGCGACTGGAAAGCACATAGTTTTGAGAGTTCCACACTAGAATGGTTCAATAACAAGATGAGTGACAGATCCTTTAATGCAGTGGAGCCAACTTGGATTTTGTCGACTTTTCAGTAAGTGGTCCACAAGGATCTATCTACAGCCCATTGTTGTTTTCTTTCCACACAGAAGACCTTGGAAAAATAATTAGGAAATACAAGCTGGGATTTAATCAATATGTCGGTGACACTCAAATATATGGATCCTGCTATGATGATGGCAGAGAAAAATTGCAAATGAAAGTTCTGAGTGTTAATGAAATTGCAGCTTGGATAGGAGCCAGTTGTCTCAAGTTCAACAGTGAGAAGACTGAGATGATCTGGTTCTCTTCCCTTGGGAGCTGCAAAATATTCCGAGCTATTCTGTCTGTGTATTAGGGAGCAAAATCTTTCATAAAAATCAGTGAAAAACATGGAAATTTATGCGATCAGAAACCTCACGATGTCAAGGAAAATATCAAAAACCATACAGATGTGTTTTCCTTCTTTGCGTCAAATAAGATCCTTCAAGGAATATTTGATAATGGACTCCTTGAATCAGCCTTAGTGTGAAGTTTTATTGATTATGGCAACATGGCTTTAGTCAGCTTACCTGAGGTAGCAACGCAGAGTATTAAATCCATAATCAATACAACAGCCAGGCTTATTACAGGAGTAATGAAATATGATCACATTACTCCTGTACTCAAAAAGCTTCACTGGCTGAAAGCTGATCAAAGAATTGAATTAAATTTTTTTCTGCAGATGCACGTGACCTAGTTCCAGCTGCTAGTCTGTCTGAAAAAAAACTGAGATCGGCTAAGTCAAAAGATGTTCCTAACAAGCCCAAGCTTAAATCATTAGGAGTAAGAAGGTTCAGCGTCAGTGGACCTAAGTTGTGGAACAACCTGCCTAACAGTTTGAACTCTTCACGTTCAACAAAATCATTTTGTCGACCTCTGAAGACCAACCTGCTCAATAAATCTTTTCCCTTACTCTTTCATCATAATCATACTCTAGGATAACTCCTTTTTACAAAAAAAAAATTATTTCTCATATTCAACTATTATTTTTTATACTATAAAAATGATGATAATAATAATTTTAAACAACAATAACAATAATAATAATAATTATTATTATAATAATATAAAAAAAAAAAAAAAAAAAAAAAAAAAAAAAAAAAAAAATAATAATAATAATAATAATAATAATAATAATAATAATAATAATAATAATAATAATAATAATAATAATAATAATAATAATAATAATAATAATAATAATAAATAATAATAATAATAAAATAATAATAAATTTCAGTGGCCTCGAAACTCTATGGGGTCAAGGGCACTGTAAAAATACTCTTACTTGTATTGTATTGTATTTCAGACGTCGAAAGATTACCTAACAAAAATAATTGAAAGATAAAAGTTTTATTGACAAATGTTTCAATATAATTAGTAAAAGTGTTATCTTTCAATAATTTCAAACTTCAAAACGGAACGCAAAATTCATACCGAAATTAAATATTGTATGTAAATTATAATATTTTGCTATATTATATTGTGATATGTAATATTATATTGTGTCTCATCCAATGCTCCATTTGATTTAAAGGATAAACAAACACTACTCAGCGAGCCTAATTTAACCATAGAATCAAAGAGCACACGTGATCAACAGACCCTGCAAACAGACTGCGAGTTTGAGCGTCTTCTGCCTGCCATTGCTCCGTCTCTTTTTTTATTGAAGCACCTTTTTATGCCTCCCTTGCGCTTAATCACTCCCATACGTTTTCCTTCCATTCCTGTCTGTGCCTTTCCTCTTTTGTATTCTGCCCTTTATATCTTTTAGTTCATTTTTTTATTCTTCTACTACGGCATTTTTTTCTTCAATTTTTGCAGCGATTCTTTTATTTATCAACGTTGGCCGCCCCATTGTTGAGAGACTGCTGATTTATCTTCCCACCCCCCCTGCTTTCGTCCATCAATACAGCTCCCACGCAATGCCGACCGTATTAAAATATTTACTATGGTACCCATTTACTATCGTAAATAATTGTTGAGAAACATTTATTATCGAGTTTTTCAACTATGGAAAAGTTCATTATGTTCCGGAAAAAACAGATAATTCAATCTAATTATTCGTAGCTTACCTTTTAGCACTATGTTCAAAAACCCCCATGGAAACGGCTTTACTCGCTTTGGGCTACAAGAGAACTGGACACCCTAATACGGCATCTGTACTTTAATTGAGCTGCTTCCTTTAGAAATAAAAGCTGGGCTGACCCGATCACGTTTTAATGCAGAATAGGCAAATCATTATGCCGCAGACGCAGAGGTGTTAAACAAGAAACCATAAAGTTAGGGAGAGTGAAGATGTAAAACAAGAACAAAATTGAGCGTAGAAATAAACTGATATAACTTTGAAGGTTTAGAGTATAAACAGTTCAAAGTCAAAAAGTACTGAGGGATGTAACAAAGTCAAAATAGGAAAATCAAGCAGAATCAGATGGAGAAAAACTGCAATGACACAGAAAGTTAGAATAAAATTTGACTATAATAAGTGACGTAGAATCAAGTTGACATAGAACCAAAGCAGTGAAACTTCGCAAATCTTGAAAATTTTGGGTGGATCATTAAAAAAAGTCGATGCATTTGTATGGCGCTGGTTGCAGGTTGTTTACGAACAGTTTAAACAGAAAAGTTCAAAAACTTTTAGGAAAAGAAAGAAAAGAGCTGAAAGAAGTGAGATTAGGAAAAAGTGTTTCATAGAAAAGGCCCGCATTAAGAAAGTCCAGGTTTAGCATAAGAGTGGTCTAATGAAATCATAAAAAGAGAGAATGAGTAGAAGGCTCTTGCAAGAAGGGGGCTTAGCAAGGTCAGTTAAATAGTTGGATAGTATTTTCTAATCAACGCATTCGTGAAGCGACTTTTGGTTTGTTGTTCAAAAAAGAACGGTTTTACTGGCTGCTGGGCTACCAGGTGATAGCCACTCTAGCACTGCGTCTGTTCTTTAATTGAGTTGCAGCTTTTTACATATCAATTTTAAGCTTACTCGGTTTGTCATAGGCCAAATATTCCGAATCTATTCATAATTATTTTTTTATATTTTCAATATCAAGATTCTTTATTTGTTTTTAGTTTTATTGAAGTTTTAATTATTTTTATTCTTGTAGGGTTTCTATTGTTTTTAAATATTTTGAGACTTACATTTAAAAGTGCATTTATTATTTCACATTCTATACTTGTTCGGTTTCCTTATTTTCAAATGGTCAAGCTGTTACCTTCCAGTTTATTATTTTGCTTTTCGATGAAATTATTCTCAAAATTGTCTTTTAACTTGACCTTTCCAATGGTTTCGAAATTACTTTTTTTATTTCTACATTTAATCCTTTTTTAAATAAAACATTTTAATTTATTTTTGAAATAGTTTTTACGAAATCTCTAAATTTAATTAAGTTTGTTTCTTTTCAAGTATTTTTAAAATTATATTTAACAATTTAACATGACATATATTTACGAAATTATTTATTTATTTTTATAGTCTTTATTCCTATTAGACAATGGAATGACAAGATAAGTGTCATCAGCAAACTTGATCATTTGATTGAGGGGATGTACAGATTTAAGAGAAGATGCATTAATAATAAAAGATGATGGACCCAATACCGAACCTTGAACCACGCTAGAATTAATAGATAAGGCACTAGAGGTTCTGTTGAGAAATTTTGTAGAATGGGTTCTATTTAAAAAAAATGAAATGAGTAAATTATGAATACTATCATCAAGTTGTAATGAGGCCATGTTAGTGATGAGAGTAGAATGATTGAGTGTCGTATGCCTTAGAAAAATCTAGAGCAATGAGACGTACAAATTTGTTAGAAATTAAGAGAGGTTATGACAGAAGTGAGATAAATTATGGCTGAAGTGGGTGAGCCATTTGGCCTGGAAGCAAATTGGTCATCAAAACTAAACTTGATGAGGGGTTTAGTTAAACAAGGGTAGATATGGTCTTTACCTATGTATTTTTCTAGGATTAGAGAAAGAAAAGAGGTAATGGAAATAGGGCGATATTGATTGGGTTGGATTATTTATTTTTAATAGCGTGTATAATACTATTTTTCTACTGAACTGGGAAAAATGCCTATCCGAAACAATTGTTGTAGATGGTCAACAGGGGCACACAGATCGCAGGGAAAATAAGTTTGAGAAACCAGCCTGGAAGACCATCAGATCCTGTTCCCTTAGGGCAACTTTTATTAAAAATATAATATACCGTGAAAGATGTGATATAATTAATATTGTGTGGTGCTGATAGCTTATGTGTGGGTTCAATATAGTTGCATGAGTTAGATATAGAAGCAAAATAACTGTTGAATGTATCGGCATCAATGTTTGAGTTAGCGTTTGCAGGGGGAATTTTTCCACGTAGTTTGTTCACTGTGTTCCACATTGCTTTGCTGCCTCTTTTACTATAAGCTAACAAAAGTTTGTTAAAAGTTATAATGGTATTTTTGATTTGATTAGTGATTGATGTAGCTTGGTGTATCTTTCCCTTCCTCATGAGACAGTTTTTTGACGGAGAATTGATTTAACAAATGGGTTAATAAATGGAGGATCAGATGATTTTATAGTTATTTGTTTAAAAGGATAAAACTTGTTAAAAATACTATTAACTGTAGTATAGAAAGAATCAACTGATTCTGTGATATTATCATATGTTAGATTGAAGGAGCTTGATGATAAGTAATCGAGACATGCCTTATGTTGGTTGGGATGTCGACGGCGGTAGGTGTGAATTTAACGTGTAATATTGTTATGAGATGGATTTATGTTAAGAGGCAAGGCAATAACACCAAGATGGTGAGTCTTGATATGGGAACCATAAGTATTAGGGTTGAATAACTTAGGATCTATATTGATACCATATAACCTATCAAGATTATTCCTTTATGAGTTGGTCCTTAGTAAATTAATTGAAGATTAAGTGAGTTTGTATAAGACTATTATGCGACAATGAATTGAAGTCACCACCTAAAATAAACTCATTATGATCTAGCATAACATTAGAAATATCATCTATATGACTTATTAGATGTCTTCAAATTATTTATTAAATTAATCATTTAAAAAATAAATTCTCGAGTTTATCAAACAATAATTTTTCTTGTTTTGTTCAAAAAGCAATATATCAGATTTCCATGAAATCTTTTCTCATTTTTGATGATTCTAGTTCTTCATATTATTATTTTTCTCTATTCATAGATTATTTTCAAAGTGAAATATACTATTTTCAGTCATAAAACTTTTTAAGCTCAAAGATAAGTGTTCATAATTGAAACTTTGACTACTTCGATGTTTGCCTCGTCAAACTGCAGACGAGTTCGTAGTCAGGCCCTGGCCAAACAATGGCGTTCATAAATTGTTCATGCAAACATGCTCCTCTGGCACGGTGCTAGGGGAAGGATGACGCCGAATATGAGAAAGACAAAACCATAAAAATGATAGTCTTGAAAATAATAATGAAAAACGCGATGAGTTATGAAAATGAAAAAACCTATTAAAAAACTAAAAATGATTATATAAAAAATAGTAAAAGAATTTTTTTTGACGAAACTGATGTCTTTCTTGGAAGAGGGGACCGTAGTAACAGCCACTAATGCTGAGTTATAAGACCCATCAGACTTTTAGCAGAGCTGCATTAGCTGTTTGCGGAGGTATGTACTGCAATTGGCAGGTGAAATGAAGAAAAAGGGCGAGAATACTAGTTTCAAACTTTCAATTTTTATTCAAAAGTCTGCACTTTTTTTAAAAGTTCAATTTTTTTCTTGAAGAATATTTTCAATTTTTCTAAATATTTTTTGTGAACAAAAGAAAGAAAAAAAAAACAAAAAAATCAACAAAAAAAAAGAACAAGAACTGAAAACAGAGAAAAAAAACGAATAAAAGTAGAAAAAAAAGAAATAGAAGAAGATGAAGAAGATGAAGAAGACGAAGGAGAGAAAAAAAAGAAAAAAAAAGAACAGTTAAAAAAAAACTAAAACAAGAACAAAAAAAGGAAAAGAAGAAGAAAAAAAAAGAAAATGCCCAAAAAAACAGGAAAAGAAACAGAAAAATAAAAAAAAGAATAAAAAATGAAAGAAAAGGGAATAAAAAAGCGGAAAAAAAAGAAAAAAAAAGAAAAAAAGTAGGATTAAGAAAAGAATAAAATGAAAAATAAGAAAAACAAAAGCAACAAGAACAAGAACAATAACAACAACAAAAGTTGGACAAAAGTTGGGACCTTCACGTGGTGTCCAACGAGATGCCGCCAAGTGGCAACACTCGAACCCGACCAGCCCATCGACCAAACTGCGCTGTGGAAGACGCAAACTACAGACACCCCCATTCCCACCACCCTTTTTCCATGAGCCGAAGATGCACACCCTGCCCTGCATCTCCGGTCTCTCCTCTTGAGGGCGGGCGACGTCGAGGTAAATGCCGGACCAGTGTGCCGAGATGCACTAAGACAATCAGACGTGACATCACCCCCATCATCTGTTCAAGCTGCAGCCAGCCATACCACAGGACTTGCTCTGGCTTTAGTCGAAACAAAAAGAGTACTTAAGGTTTCATTTGCAGGCCCTGCGCTGGACTTGCGACTGCACCCCCAGCAATTATGCAGGTGATGGGAACAAATGAAAAATGTTGTTACCGGCCCATTGCCTTCTACAAGCTACTTGAGAGAATGATTGTAAACCGTCTTTCATGGTGGCTTGGAGAACATTCCTTGCTGAGTCCCTGGCAAGCCGGGTTCCGGAAGGGTCGAAGCACAGTGGACCAATGCCTCCGCCTATCACAACACATCTCTGACGGATTCCAGTCGTCGGAGAGGCTACGGACAGGAATGACACTGTTCAACTTCAGCAAAGCCTATGATAGGGTCTGGAGAACAGGTCTGCTGCGAAAGATGCACCTTCTAGGTATCCCGGCTCGCTTCCTGGTGTGGATCAGTTCGTGACTGACAAACCGACTAACCCGCGTCAGGGTCAATGCCAAGGTTGGGCGATCAAAAACTTTCGAGGAAGGTCTCCCACAAGGATCAGTTTTGTCTCCCTTGCTCTTCGTCATATATATTAATAATCTCCTCATGCAATTTGAAGATACAACCCTCGTGAGTGCCTATGCCGATGACCTGGCGATTGCATGCAGCAAAAGGAGTAAAATAGACATGACAAAGAAGCTCCAAAAAGAAGTTGACAAGGTAGTGAAGTGGAGTGATGATGCCCGTCTCACACTTAATACAAACAAGTGTGAGGTCTCTTTCTTCAGCCTATGCACAGCTGAAGCGTCATGGCAGCCGCATATTACAATCAGAGGTTTACCCATTTCCTTCAACGCGGCTCCTACCTTTTTAGGCTTCCAATACGACTGACAGCTCACTTTCAACGAGCACGCTAAAAAGGTATGCCAGGCTATGACCAAGAGGACGAATATTCTCCGTGCCCTTGGGGGAACAACTTGGGGATGGCGACCAGCAGAGTCGAGAACAATCTACATCGCCATTCAAAGATCTTTGGCCGAATATGGTTCACAGGCCTGGGCTCCCTGGTTATCGAAATCCAACCTAGGGAAGCCTGAAAGTGCCCAGCTGAACGCAGCTAGAGCCATCACTGGTCACCTAAGATCAACCCCTGGAGAATTCGTTCTAAAAGAGGCACATCTCACTCCACTGGAAGCAAGATACAAGACCCTGTCACTTCTTAAAGCGGATAGTTGGCTACAACAGGCTGACACTGAGCCCCGGAGACTGACCTTGGACCGACAAGCTCCTCAAAGACTGATAAAAAAAGATTGGCGGGGATTGACCACGCCGGTTTTAAGAGAACTTAATCTGTTCTCTCAACACCAAACCGGCGAAGCGAGGCTCCCACCCCCTTGGGACCGCCCTTCTCCACTCCCCATCTACATGACACCAGCGAGCAAGTCGATGCCTCAAATCGTCCAACTGGAAAAAGCCCAACGAACCATCGAGGAAGTAGGTCATAGCGACCTCCAGATCTACACTGATGGTTCTACGACAGATGGCACCAGAAACGGTGGAGCTGGCATGATCATAGCCAGAGACAAAAAAGTCTTCCACCGATGGCACGCACCTACAGGGGTGCGCAGCAGTTCCCACTCGGCGGAAAAAGCAGCGCTAGAAGCTGCTTTGAAGTGGCTAGAGAGTGAAAATGATTGGCACAGAGCGGTCATTGTTTGTGATTGCAAATCCCTAGTGGAAGCCACAGGCAACCCACACCAAACCGACCCGATCATCGTCACCTATCAACGCTCCATCGCCAGAATCACTCGTTCCAAAGAACTACTCATTGTCTGGGCCCCCGGACACTGTAACCTTTGGGGCAGTGAGCTGGCGGACTCAGAAGCCAAGCGGGGATCCACTTTACCACAACCGGCCGAGCGGAACTTAGACCAAAAGACCAGGAAAGCGGTGATTCATCGAGAAGACAGACCACTCTCGAGCAGCCATCACCGTTTCTTGGACTTATACACCACCAACACAAACCAAATCAAGGAGAACACCCTCAACAAGGCAGAACTGACGGATCTGGTCAGGTTCCGAAGCGGACACCACCCAAGTCACCGCCGATGGCTGCACCTCACAGGAAAAGCAGATTCAGACCTCTGTCGACTCTGTGAGGAAGAGGTCGAATCAGCCGAACACCTCTGGCTCAATTGCCCAGCTTTCGCAAGGGCCCGCTTCTGCCACAACATCGGGACCTCCTATGATGAACTTGTGCGCTTTCCACAACCAGCTTTAGCGCATCTGAGGACTATCTTCAGGCGCTTAAGATAAACAACAACAACAACAACAACAACAACGACAAAAGCGACAAACAACCAGTAAGGAGAACTGAAAAGACTGAAAAAAAAAAAGAAAAAAATATATATAAAAAAAAGAACAAAAAGAAGAACAAGAAGAAAAAGAAGTGAACGAAAGAGAAGACGAAGAAGAAGATGAATAAGGTGAAAAACTCTAACAAAACCGCCAAAAGAATAATAAGAAAAACTGGAAAAAAAAGAATAAGTAAAAAAAAATTAAAAGAAAAGAAGCATAAAAAAGGTTTTGGAAGTGACAAAATTGGCAGTCATGTCACGTCAGAGAATCACTACTGGCATTTTAAAATCATCGAATTTGTTTCGAAAAATATTTGAGTGTTCGATAAAATATTGCAGCTTCAACTTTCATTTTAAATTTATTTTTTGAACCGGAATTTATTTTATTTTTATTTTTTAACACTGCATTAGAAGTCTGTTTGTAAAGGCTGATTGTGCATTAACGTATCAATTCGGCATCTTGCTATAAAAGCTTAATGAAGGTAGAATAAAAAATCCTTAAGCTTTTTCGAAAACTACTAAAGTAACATCAATAAAAAATAAAGTCAAAACGGATAACTGAATAGATTGTTTGTTGAATTGAAAAAATTATTTAATGCAAAAAAATGTAAAAAATTATGTAAAAAAAATATAGACCTCATTCAGTAAACTCTAGACAGCATGGCAAATAAACGAACTTGGAGAAATAAATCAATCATAGATGATATAATATAAAAAATATTAATATACAAATATATGAACAAACGTCTGCTTAAGAGTCAGCTTGAAATCACTTGAAACACCTATTGAAGAAATTTCATTCCGATTATTTGTTCAGTCCATTCCCTCCTCTTCACAAATTTCACATATTTACAGAAAAGACTTCCTGAATAGCACAATTGTTTTATTGCTTTTGAACACTTTCTTATTGAATTAGTTGGCAAATTATATTTATGTATCCGTTGGGTGACGAATTCAATGTTATAGTCGTATTTCAAACGAGAAAATGGTTACTTTTAAAATTTTCATAATCAGAAAAAAACTATAACTGTTGCATAAATTGGCTATTTTATGAAAAAAATTAAAATTAAAATTTGAAAAAGTTTATAAAAAAAGTTCAAAAAGTAAATGAAAGTAACGGACGGCCACACACGCTTTTGTTCAGCCGGAAAATTTGAAATCATGCTTTAAAAATTAATTAAAAATCATTTGAAAAATAAAATAACTAGAAAAATTAAGAAAAATCAAATAATAATTGACCAAAAATCTTTAAAAAATGCGAATTCACCAAAAAAAATGGTTCTGAAAAAGGCGAAATGAGAAAGAATTAGTCATGAGCCCTGGAGACAGAAGACTTGTAGAGGGTGATGCTACTGCCACAAAAAACTTTACCGCAATTGTTCATTGAAAATTTTTATTTTTATTCGCTGAATGAAATTGTTTTATCCTGATTTATCATGCATTTTTGTTTATCGACTGCTGTTGTTGCTGCTTGATGGGAGGCTTTCAAGTCACTCTCTGAGCTATCAATTGAAGAAGATGCCCATCTAATACAGTGCATAAACCCGTCAGGAACCATCGACGAGGGCGAATATGACTACCCTTCCAGAGTCCAGAGGTGAAATCTTTCAAAAATTACATTCACAACATGAAGTTATATTCAAATCTAATCAAAGCATTTGTATAGCGCTGATTATGTTCAAAAGCGCTCTGCTACGAACTGTTTAAACAGCAAAGTTTTAAAATCTTCACAAAAACAAAATGGAGGAGCAGCAGAGGTAAGATTGGGGTGAAGAGAGTTCCTTAAAAGTATGTATGAAAGTGCAGATTTAGCATAAGTATGATCAGATGGTATTCTAAAAAGTGAAATTGAGATCTCCGTCCCTTACGGAGAAGCAACCTATAAAAGTCAGTTAAGTAGTTAGGTGAGTGATTATTTTTATTTTAAACACGAGAGTGCAGAGTTTAAAAACTGATCTTTTTTAAGGGGCAACCAATGTAAAGAGGTAAGAGTATGAGTTATACACGAGAATTTGTGAGTACCAGAAACTAAGCGAGTAGCGCTACCAAAAACTTTGGAGAGAGGGTGTATTCTGATCTCAAGGACTTCATAGTATAAAGAGTTACAATAGTCAAAGCGGGACAAAATAAGCAAAAAATCTTTAACTTAAGGGTGGGATTGTCTAGGAAAAGTTTCAGTTATTTGATACCACAAAGATGGAAGAAAAACGTTTTAGCTACAGATTGTGTTTGTGGTATGAAAAAAAGTGAGGTGTCAAGAGTAAAACTTAGACTAAGGATGGTGGAAAATGGGGCGAGTGAAAAATTTAATGAAATATCAATTGAGGGAAGAGATTCACTAAGTCGAAAAAACTTGCTCAAATATATAATATCAAATTCTGAAACTTTAAGTTTGAGAAACATAGAATCCCTCCAAAAGATTATTTCACAAATACAAGAAGTAATATTAGATATACAATACAATACAATATAAATACAAAATTTTATATAGTGGCATTAAACCCGTAAAGTTTCGATGCTCCTAGAGTAGAAGATAAATCTTAGAAAACAATTTATCACAAAAGATTTAAAACTATAATTTTCGTGTCTTTGGAAAGTAAAAGTAAGGTGAAGAATAATTTACCACATGATTGACTGCGCTTGCCAGGCAGACTTCAAAATACACAAAAGTGCAAAAAGATACGAACAAAAAAATAGGAGGACAAATTGGAGAACATCATGTGTCTATAACATCTTCAAAAAAAGAAATGGCTGAGAAACACTTGGTCCCAATGCAAATTCAAACAATCACCCCCTGCTAGTTTGAGGACATTTATTATTGTTTTTTTATAGTCTTTATTGAAGAAAATCCAGACAGATTCTGGAAATGTCAAAAAACATGATGAAAAATTAAAATAAAGGAAAAAATTCGAATCAACAATAATTGAATGTCATAAGAATTGTCAATTGTCTTTTGAAAAAAATGAAAAACTAACTATAGAATCAGATTTATGATTCTCAAAATGTTTTGAAGAGTCAAGGCTTATAAAGAATAACTACTAAAGAATGTTTAAGAAAATATAACAAAACCGGAATGTTGAAAGGTTTTAAGAAAGTCAAGAGCAGAATTGTCTATAAAATCAAATTAATGAATCTTCAAAGTTGAGAATTGAATCATGTCTCAAAACCACATAACATAACTATTGGAGAGTTATTGCGAGTT